>DWTW01000686.1:0-15038 GCA_018246275.1 Papilio slateri | reverse complement strand
ATTTTTCTTTTTATAGTAGAAGGTGGCAAACGAACAAACGTTTCACCCGATATGAAGTGAACGCAATCTGCAACAAGCAAATGAGTTGGAGATGCTTTGTCTACCTTTTAATGGACACAGGGATGGGGATAAACAGAAAAAAAGGATACCTATTTCTTTTACTGTTCATCCCCTCCCCCGCCAAATCCTCTTTCCTTCCTATTCCTTCCTTGTTAAAATAAAATAGGAAGGGGAAAAAGACTAGTATTCGGCCTTAAATAATTTAAACGTCAGATTATATAGTATTATTTTTTACCCGACTGAACCAGAAATAGGGTAATATTTTTCGAGGGTATGTACGAGTAAGTGTGTATGTACATTATTACTCATTTCATTTAAAGACATTGAATTAGTATTTTTTATTAAGTTTTGCTTGTGTCCGGCGAAGATACGAAAGCCTAGGCTGAACCAATAATTAATTACTGTGAATAAGGTTATTTACCCGTACAACTAGATTTTATTGAATAAAACATAGGTATAAACTTTAAGTCCGTTTGTTCATTAATTCTGTTGACTTCGGTCCATTCAGTCACTCCGTAACTTCGATTTCGTAAAGCCACTTGTGTGATAAATCTTTAATCCAGTAGATATATAGACCATTCGACTGTGGACAAATTCGCTGCATTTCGTAATATATTTCAAAGCAATTGCTAGTCATTTAGCTTCCGACACATTGTTAAAATGCCCAGACAAATTGTTAAAATTAAGACTAAGACAGCAAATAGTAAATTTTTAGTGTCGTCTATTGAAAATATAATATTACTACCGTTTATAAAAATTACAACTAAAATATGAAGGTGCTATAATGAAGAATAGCAAGTCCTCTTATGT
Organism: Papilio slateri; assembly: GCA_018246275.1. Taxonomy (NCBI): domain Eukaryota; kingdom Metazoa; phylum Arthropoda; class Insecta; order Lepidoptera; family Papilionidae; genus Papilio; species Papilio slateri. The sequence continues at coordinate 14,168 of DWTW01000686.1, read as the reverse complement.
AACAATAGCCTACCAAAACGAAAAGTATAAAAAGTTTGTCAGCTTTTAAGTCGAAGGGAGAAAGTACTTAAATAAGATAGCGAAGGTATGGCGAGTTTAGATGATCCTCCAAATACTAACATGCCCACTAGACAGCAACACTAGAATATGGGCTATGCTTCAGAGTATGGGCAAGGGAATTTACATCGTGCTTACATTTTTTGGAGTCGTTAGTCAGTCCTATGTATCAGTATATAAAATATACTGTACAATTATTATCGATTAAACTGCGTAACTCGCCGAAGCCTATGGGTAACAGTGGCCTACCATCAGGTGAACCGCTTACTCGTTTGCCACCTTCTCCCATAATAAAAATCCATTCAAATATGCATGAGACGCCCTTGAGAATGTTCCCTTTCCAATGAAAATCGGTTACTGACGTAACAAACATAAAAAAATACAAGCTAATTCAGAACCTCCTCCTTTTTAAAGTCGATTAAAATGCAATAACATCGAGTTTTAAAATGCAAATAATTTGATGCCATTAAAAAACCAGTGCCCTATATCAATCTCTGATGAGAATCATCCAATCGCTAAATTACCACATTCATAATTTAATTAACTTTTTTTCCAAACATCTTTCAAAGATTCACAACGCAATAGCATCTTCATAAATGGCGTGAGTAAACATCAAGCTTTATAAAACCTCTAAATTAATGTCCCGCATTAAATTCATTTATGTAGGCAATTAATACGCGTTGGATGTTTTAAAACAATCCCCATTCAAGTCTGTCCCGGGGCGATCGACGGTGTTGCGCCCGGCAAATGGGCCGAGACACGCTATACCACGGCCGCGTATGAATTGCGCACTAGTTACATATCATAGTCGCTCATAGTTTCTGTCCGTTTGTGTAGCATTTTTTATCATAGATTAGGTATCTTCTTTTCTTCTTCTTTTTAGCCAACGATCGTCCACTGCTAAATGTTGGCTTCCCCAAAGATCAGTCCCCTACCTCATCCAGTGGCCTCCCGCAACCCTGGCCAGATCGTCGATCCATCATGTGGGATGCCTGTCTACGCTGCATCGTCCTGTACGTGGCTCTCTAGGATCTTTCACATCTATACATGCCATGCATGTCCATCCTTACATGTACACCTATCACATTTAGGTATGTGAACATATCAGTGATGCATTTTTTTTTCAAAGCTTCCCCTTTAAAACATTGCCTCTCATTTTTGCGACATAATTGTTCCTTAGCATTTATTGTGAAACTATGTAAAACACATGTAAACACGGGAATCAAAACAGTATTATATAATTACAAATACTCTCGTAATAGTTGGCAGGCCCTCTAATAACAGTGTTTCAACTGTGTGTAATATTTAACGCCGCGCCGTACTTCTGTACCGTGCTGTTTCACGACTTAACATTGTTTACTTGTCTATTGACGATTGATAGGCGGGCAGAAATAAAACTATTGACAACTTTTGTATATATGCATAGAATATTTGCATAGTTATATATCCAATAGAGGAGCACTAGGTAACGATCCTACACCTCGTGGCGATGGAGTTGTTTCGTTTAGTGTTCGTTTTTATTCGATATTACATGCATACGTAATCAAGTTCGATCCTTGTTCCACCTTCACATCCTTGGACGGCTAGGGTGGCGGCACTGATCGTCCAGCATAGCCCAGGGTCATCTGATGGTGCCCTGTATTGCTCGCTAGAGTACTAGGCCAACGATGTCTACATCTGGCCGCCTATACGCTCGATGTGGGGAGATCCCTCTAGGCTCTAGGGGCCTTAGTGAGGGAGTAAGTGTTCACTATAAAAACTAGTAAGTGATCTTGTCTGTACCCAAGGAGCTTAGTATATACATAATTAGGTTCAGCAACAATATTCGAATAGATTTTTTTGAACTCCTTGGTAGTTCGTGAAAAAACAGGCGTTTGTTTTTAAACGTCTCCCAATGTAATTCGTTGATATATTTTGTTTATTCTATATTGTATATGTAAAAAATAAGCTTCCACGAAATAGTTATCTTGCGTTGACTTGATGATGCGGTCGTACCTTTAAGGAGATTGATGTAAAAGCTATGCCATCACTGGTGCAATGTCCAACTAAAAAGGCGATTTGGAAAGTAATATCCCATTGAAATGTTTCCTTAGCTGAACGAGTTTATTACTTCAGTGTTTTCTTCCTCATCGATAATTGGTACCATTGACTTTAATTGAGGCTTTACATTGCTGGAATGGTTTTGAAGGGAGTTACATATTGTACTATTCTATCCATGCTGACTTAAGATCTCACCGAATACCCTTTTAATATGGATAAAATTATCCATATCGTCTGCGAAACATTCACAACATAGTCGTGGGTTCGAATCCGCCATTCGACTATTGTCGTGAACCATGTCCACTTTTAGTTAGAATGGTTAAAAAAGATATTAGTAAATTATTTCATATATATGCCCGAGGAGGGTTGGCGTCAGGCAAGCTGCCGGCCGTAAAAAAACTATAGCCAAAACCTATTACGGTATGGACTTCGCTCGTACTGTGCCGACATCACATAAAGTGGAAGAAGGGCATCAAGAAAAAATTGTTAAATCGTGGCAAGTAATGAAGATAAAAACCAGCGATTTCATGTCTATCAAAAAACTAGGTTTATTTATAGGTACTAAACATCTGCTAATAGCATCATAAACTGCATACTTATTTCAATCTACATTAATTATTGAAATAACGTCGCAAATTATATAGTAAAATTTTCATAATTCGAGCAAATCATCGTCTTTCCTATCTTGGATACATGTCTAACGTCGCATAATTACACGTCCGCACGCTTCAACGGTCGTCACGCGACTAATCAATTGGCGCGCGGCGTGATGTCTTCATCAGCCGCCTGGAGGCGTAACGCCCTGCGCTTGCGCATCGAACCTTGCAAACTCTTGTAATCTACTCCAGGCACAATCATTGCAATATTTAAAAAAAATATTAATATGATAATACTACTTAGTTAAACGTCAAAGTTATGTTCTAACTTGCTGTACTATTAGGTGGTTAAAAGAATGTGTCAAAATTACACGAGTTAAATTGCCATTTTTGCTTAATGAATTAATTTTACCCTCCCTATTCCCCTGAGGTATATAGTTCGATATCATGGTTTAATTTGACAAGAAGTGAGCTAAGTTTCACTACCTAGTGTTTAAAAAAGCTCACACCGCAAACACCAAAGGAAGCCAGCGTTCCGTGCGATTTATTTAGCAGTCGTAAGAGGCCACTTAAAGGAATCACAGCGTGGAGAGGCAACAAATCCAACAAATTGAACAGGATCGGCAATTACCGAAGACAATGCGTGCGTGAGAGCGGGCGCCGGCGCACGCAGGCCGCGAATTAGACTCGTTATCTGGAGCCCGGGTAATTAGGGAAGCGTTCCCACGCGGCGCCCTGCGAGCTCTGCGCCCCCGACAGGTGCTCGCAAACTTTTGTGTCTAAGTTCGCCTGCTTTAACCCCTTGTCTAGTAAAAAGACGGTCCACCATCAAACCCAAACAATACACCGAATGATTTGTATATCAATAAAGCGATATTTGACTTAATACAACATTTTAATTATATTTTCGAAAAATGTTTGATTAATTACAATTATTATCACCTGACCTTTGCTATACTATAATATGATTGAGTACGAATTGTGTCTTATCCATAAACTGTGCCGTGCTTAAGATTTTTCTCTCCAAGTTCTTCCGATATTTTGAAATGGAATAGACTCATTTTGACTGAAACTTGTAAAATAACTGATACGGTATTAATATAATATGTATTTATCTTTGTTAATTAAAAGATAGAAAAAGTAGAAAATATACACACCTTTATAATTTAATTTGGGATACGTAATATCTCTCTCCTAGAGAGCTTGTTATTATGCCTTTGATTAAAACTTGGTAAAATAAGGATTTTGTATTTTGCAATAATAGAATATTAAAAAGACGATTGTGTCACAGGCTAAAAGAGAACACAGAACATACATCGAAACATAAATCTATTCGAAATAAATCGAGCATAGTTGTTATTCGCAAACATTGTACACTAGTGAAATAGAACAAGAATAAATTTATCCGCGAACCGAATCGATGGAATATATGAACGCAACGGTTAGTGTTAATTTGAATCGAAAACATCGATACATAAATCGAACGATGTATAGATTACAGAATCGATTCAAGCAATGTATTTAATAAGGCATCTGTGGGCTTGACGAACGTGTGAATGAATTTCATTTGCCTTATTCGATTCGGTAGCAGAGAGGGACGCATTGGCACGTCCCTTAATGATTTACCGAGACCGAGCCGTCTTACCTCTAAAACGTTTTATTCTAAATACCACAGATTAAATTTCCTATGGTCTGATCAATGTTTATAATGTTGTGACATTTGTAGAAATTTCAATATTCCATTCAAGTTTATCCGAGCAATTGAAATCTGCTATTAAAAGCAATACTGTTATTATTATTTTGAAAACAACCACCCCACCACCCCACGCAATTGATAAAACTGTAAAAAAAATGTAAACTGAAACTAAATGCCAGCCAGTTATTTCAATCTGATGCATTTTATAGCTTTAAAAATATGGTATGCGATGTGACTTCGACGGCAGAAATTATTGGTTTTCAAATTATGCAAGAATGGCACACATCCAGTTTAATATTTTAATGTGCATATCTATTTGTTAAAGGATACTTTTAATTTGGTCACTTAATATATAGTATGTTATAAATCTGGTGAATAGGCGTTCGCAAACGTTCCCTTCGGTCACTGCAACGCCCTTTATCATTCTTATATTTTTCTAATTATCTCTTTTAAACAAATTTTGTTTCTCATACTTATAAAAGTCGTCAATTCGCATGCATATTCGCTGATAATTAAGAAAAAATTCTTTAGCAATACATGTTAAACTTTATGGAATTTCCGTCCATGTATCGTCCCCGCACGCTTAATACATCTTTGTCCGACATTTCTACGATCACATACTTTCAGACGCTGTCAGTAAAGTCACACATTCCTTCATAAATAGTTTCAAATAAAAAAGCAAATACCTAAAATCTTCAGTTACCTTCTATTAAGGTTAAACGAACACGCACCTTTTGCGAGATCCCGTGCGTAAATGGAAGTTGCAAGATGTCGCGTCGACTGAACACGAGCCCCCTGTCGCCACCGTGCGCTCAGCCTTCTGATATATGATAGTCTCAACATGGACTGAGCCTTATTTGCATATGAAGTTTGACAAATGAGCTAGCTCACATTTCAGTCGATATGTCACCGACCGATTGTAAACTTCGTCAGTTTATAATCTGACTAACTATATTATAAGCTGTCAGTTTATAATATACTTAGTGAGAAAGCAAATTGTCAGCAAATCGTTTAGTTTGAAGATTAGACTTTGACAGCTAATAAGCTGTCAATATTCGTTAAATTGTCAATAATGCGTTCAATTCACAATTTATTGTCAGTTTATAATATACCTAGTAAGAGTAACCATAAACTGACGAAGTTCATAATCGGTTGGTTCCAGATACTTAACGAATTAAACTCGTCAAATTGTCAATGATACGTTAAGTTCACAATTAAAGTCAGTTTATAACATTAACTAGTGACATTATAAACTGACGAAGTTCTTAATCGGTTGGTAACAGATACTCAAAGAATCAAACGTTTAAATGCTGAATGAACTTTGATTTCCATAGCATTAGCACACAATTCGTTTAGGATCGAAAATGTTTGAATTAGTAATAGTAAACTTTGTTGGTAGTAGTCGTCCTTACTATTCAATTATAATTTTTTACGGGTAAGAGAGCAAAAGTCTAACTGGATGATAGACGGGCACCGCTAACCTTATACTGACCTGCTTTGCTTTTACTTCCATTTCAGATTTAAAAGACTTTCTTCCAAGTACCTACTGTAATCGTATAAGGATTAATATTTTCCGTGTATTGTGACTTTTCGACTTTACCAGTTTGCCATTTCTGTGGCCAATGTTAAGAGGAAAACCCTCAAAAATATTTAATACCCAGACCCATATTGATGAAACATGGCTGATTTCAAGTAATAAATAGCGTAGTATTTATAAAGTTAAAGCTACGAGGGACATCCGGCGCGCCGATTGGCGTACATTCTTGTATCACTTGTAGAATACTTTATTGCTCTCTAGTCGGTGCGACGCATATTGGCCCTCTTGAATATATTACTTCCTGTGTAATAACAAGAAATATTATTAAACATACAGATTATTATTTTTTAGAAATATACCCTGAATTCGTCATATGCATAAGAGTAACAAAATCCCATATAGGGGCAAAAAAATTTTTTCTTCCTGCCCTTCTCCCACTTTATGTGGGGTCGGCACAGTACTACCGTAGTCCATATTGTCTATGGTAGGTTTTGGCTATAGTTTTTTTACGGCCAGCCGCCTGCCTGACGCCAACCCTCCTCGGGCATATATATGAAAAATTAGTATATAATCGAAATAATGTACTAATATTTCTTTTAACCATGTCAAAACAAGTTTTAAACTTGGTTGGACATGGTCCGCGACAATAGTCGAATGGATTCGAACCCACGACTATGTTGTACATGTTTCACGGTCCGTGCTAATTAACTGGTACCAGTTAATTATATGTATATACTACAATATTTTAAAACAGGGGGGAAATGTTATTTCACTCCCTCAGCACTACCTAAATATTGCAACAACAGTCAAAATTTTTTTACCCGACGGATCCAGGTGGGAAGGTTTTCACGCGATATATGTACGTGTGTATATATGAATGAATATCCGTTCCATTGTGACTTCCTGTAGCCTAAGCGGCTTGACCGATTTTAAAGAGTGAGCTGTCATTAGATTCGTATTCTTCCATGGAGTATTATAGCTAATATGATCTTGTGATAAATGACGATAATCATACAGTCAGTCGGAGCTTTTGGTTTTTCAATGAACTTGTTTCTTAACGAGGATTTGCATCCTAGACTGAAGTTATTCGTTGCCGCTTGTCATTATGTTAATGAACGTCCAGCGTGATGATGCGATATAAATAAAGATCCATTGGCTATATTTCAGCGTCCGAAATAATGTATGTAACTTTCTTTTGGGCTAATAACTTTAATCGTATATTGTATTTATATTTATTTAATTTACGTAAATAAGCAGTCGCGTGTCATATATTTCGAATGATCTAATATAATTAACGGCCAACAAATTTTTATGCACGTGCCAATAATTGATGTACCCACTACACTAAGAGCGAGAAGCCGCGGGAAGAGGTTAGTTTTTTCTCGTGCGCGAGAAGGACCGAGCTGATTGTGTTTGGTTGTTTTTTGGATTTATAGCAGCGCCTCCCCGTTAGCTTTATCTATATCGCGCCGGTGCGCTATGGAGCTATCGCGCGCACCACCATCTGCTCGGCTTAGGGCTTCGGGCCTGGCGTACACGGGGGGATTTGGAACCTTGACCGTGCTGTGTGCAAAATAGAATAGATAAGTAAGTTCTTATTAGCTTTTCACTAAGATTATTACCATATTTTTCTTAGCTTGAATTCTTCAAGCACGTATAGACACCGACCTTAGGATTTCCAATCGATTTGAAAATTTGCATACTTATAAAGAACCGATGACAATACAATGTTCATAAGTTTGTCTTATTGTCGTGACTAAACTTCATATTGATATTAAGAATATCGACAAATGTGGAACAAATGAATAAAGCAAACCAATCTAAAATCTTGTGTAAATACAGGAAACTAGACAGTGGATGTTTTTCCTTTAACAATACTTAACGACGAAATTTCTTAAAAACTTTCTTACCCACTACATAAAGTGTTAAAATGCAAATATTTCGCGTAGTGTGCACCGGTCCATAGCTAATGATACACTGATTAACAATATTCGGGGCAGATAGCAGTGAGTTACTCGGGGGCGGGACGAGGGGGCGCTGCTAGATCGCAGGCAGATTCATCCCGGCCCCGCCGTATTGAACGATATCGCACACTAAATATGCCATTATTACATGCGAAGCAAATAATGCTCTCTCTAAGCAACATTACCACCATATTTATGGATCGAATATTTATTGGTTGCGATGTGGGAATAGATGCAAGCCAAGATCGACAAAATGAATTATTAAACGGAATAGATATTATGTTTCGCAAGACACCATTTGAGAGATCATTAGGACTTTGGACTTTATAAAACCATGCAATTGATGCAGAATTTGATCATAATCCAACATTTTGTTTTATTTTCCTTTTCGCCACTATACAAGAGGGAGAAAAAATATTGCGCAAAATTGTTGCGCGAAATGTTGGATCCGTTTACTTCGATCGTCGAGTCGTTTACTTCGGTTAATTAGTATCGTATTACTGTATTTTAAAGCAGTAAACAGTTAATCAAAATCGGATGCTTCCATGTCCATTTGACAAGTAAACGTCCGAATTTGATTTGCATTTTGCTGAAATTTATTTGAAATCCGAATTCGAAGAAAAAAACTTATATATTTAATTTTTGTCTCTTGGCTATCAGTCATAACGAGATCTTTTATTTATCCGTTATAGATTTAAAATAATACATAGAAACAAAACCATTCATGCCCGAAAACAAAAAGCGTGAGTAAAATAACCAGATATTATTTACCTCAGCTCTAACATATTTCTTCCAGTTCTTCAACATCCAAATATCTACGCAACGTGTTTTGAATGGGCATGAACTAAGAAGTATATCAGAAAAAATCCTCCATCGGGCACAAAGTTTTAGTGAGATATACAAATAAAAACATTCTGAACTCAACTAAGCATACATGTTACTACACGAGCCTGTAATAGAACCAATAGATTGTAAATCCGACGCGACGATTAGACGTAAGGTTATCACAGGTTTATAAATAATATTGTACTGACGTTAATTGCCAACGCTCCTACTGATTTTTTCGTTTAACTCTAAGTTATAATGTTCGTTATTTATCGATGGAACAGTTCCACTTTATATAACATGCAATAGTTAATTTAAAAAACCAATAAACCCGACCGAAGTTAATCAATTTTTTGTACCTGATATTTAACTTAATTTACTTTCTGCTTTAACTTAATTTACTTAGATTTTTTACAAACTGAATAGTACAAGTTTTTTTATATTCTACCTTTAATGGACAGAGGGAATAGACAGGAAAAAGGATATTTCCTTCTCCTATTCATCCCCTTCCCATCCTATCCTTATGAGGAAAGAATGGGAAAGGGAAGAGGACTCAAATTGGGCCTCCATTTGTGGAGTGTTTTATTAATTGAACTATTACAGATTTTAAAGTCCATAACTACGGCTAATTTATTGATTATTAGCGCGATATCGATTGCCATTTTAGGTAACGCAACTTTCAATGCATTACGTATAGGCATACGCCTATCGGATGAAATTTTACCAACATTTTTCTTTACTAATCAAACTAATTTACAGCTTATGCTAGAACAAAGGTTTGCAACAATAGGCAAATATCAAATTCAATATACGAGTCCTTCGCTCGCAGATTATACTGTAAAAGCAGAAGGCGTTAAGCGTCAATCTTAAAACAGATTATTCTATATCTTAAGAAAACGTACCAAGTTCGTATCTAAGCTGATATTATCAAAAGAAAATCATCTAATAATAATATTACTCAGACATCTTTGCTTCATCTAAATAAAATTTAAGGTTACATCGTTTACATATTCGCTTAAATGAAGCATAAGTGTGACGTTTTTGTGTAGATATCATATCGGTCCTATCACGCGTGTGCAACTCTTTGTTAAAACGGAATAAAGGCAATTTATAAATTCGTCTGCGACACGAGCATCATTAATTATGTTGCTGGCTGGGTGGCTGAGAAAAGTTTACTCCACTCATTCCGCTATCATCGCCATCGCTCACCGTCCCTTACGCACCCACAGCTGCTATTGTACATTCTACCAAATTAAAAACAGTACACAACCAAATAAATGCTATTGCAAAATGAACTTTAAAGATATGAAAATAAAGTTTATTTAGAAAATTCGTGGTTAATCATACGGAACATTCTCGAATTGTATGAACAATCTCCGTCTCCCTCGTTCGTTTTGCTCTGCAACATCCCTGGCGTTAATGGTGTTATCTTGCTTCTCGAACGCAGCACCTCTTCGTATATTTCTTTATCTCGTCCGCTCCGTTGGCGGTTTTTCAACAGTTTGTTTTGTACTCATTTGCTAATTTCGAAAATGAGAAGGCGCCCGCGATCAAATCATGGTCCTCTCCGATCGTAGATTTAGGTTCGACGCGCATTAATAAAATTAACGAATGTTGCCTTTAAATTAATTGAACGCACATTACTAAGAACTCGAGTTATCCGGCATCAAGATGCGTTTAACTACGACTTGGTTTCTCAGTAATATGAAACATCTGCCTTCTAATGAACATGTAATGTTTATACAATATATCGCTGAATCTAGTTAGTATATTTTAAGAATTAAAGGCTTATTATCTTATTCAAACATTTTTTTAAACTGTGGTGGTAAAGGTGCTCACAGGGTGGTGGTGGGGTCGTAAGCACCTTTTCGTTCACGTTCTGTAAAAAATGTTAACGTTAGACGCGTCTTGTTAAAATTTTATATTTTTTTTTTACAAATCATATATTCTCTAAGCATGCTAAAATATTTTGAAGATAGTCTTATAAATAAGACATTAATTAGTGACAATGATGTTTGCTGTATGTATTTACGTATTCTATGGGCGTATTTAGTCTTGACGGATGGAAAAGTGACCTACATTTTGGACACTAATAATCTAGAAAATTTGAATTTCATCAGTAGATACCGGATGAAATGATATTTGTAACCCAGTCGATGAGAGATAAGAAATGTTACGTAAAGTATATAAAATTGAATAAATTTTCATTCTAAGGAATTGCTTTATTCAAAAGTTTCTTGTAATCCGATTATAAACAGTCCCCAACAGTCTTCCTAACACTTGACACCGCATTTCACTTGCCGAATTCTCCTTACAATTGTTATAAAATGAAAACATTCCAACCATTAAATTTCAGCGAGACATTCGATGTTTAACATTGAATAACGTATCAGTGCATAAGCCTCAGGCGGGGGCGGTCCGCGGCCACCCCGGCGACGTCCCGTGCGGCGGGGAATTCGCTCAAGCCACATCCTCTAGCCGGACAAGGAACAAAGCCACATATAACGGGGATATTTCACCTTTAAATATGTTTAAACATCTCCGTGTTGCCAGTTATATAGATCAGCAAGAATAATATGAATATTGAACCAAGTAAATCTTTTTTTATCTTACATAGGTACAATTTTGCTAATTTTTGACTTAATGGGACGTTTCATTTTATCTATTTAAGTAACAATCACAAACGCAGTGCGGTATTGGATAAGTGTCAATATCCTCGGTAGCATTGTGTTCTACCAGGAGAACCTCCAGATCGTCGTTGAGTTCTTTACTTTAACGCTCAAGTTAGTTTGACTCGCTGACTTACAAATCTTAATAAAGTACCGTCATCCTTGAAATCAGAACGCAATTATCAAAAATGCTTTCTGCAAACCAAGAACTAGATATCCACTTTTTAAATCGTAGGTTACTAAAGAAAGACTAAGTTTTATTAGAAATATATTATGAATCCTTCTGTATTTCTAACACTATTCAAACTTCTCACCGATTGTATCCATGATTGAAATCAGATAAGGCAAGAGTGAAAGACAATTGAAAACTAGTATGCCGGTTCGATTCCGGCAGTTCATCGCAAAGTGCTTTATACTATACTGTTAAATTGAGTTAAATCGGTCGAGACGCCAAGCCTTATCATTCCAACTTGAAGATTGCATAAAAAGATAAAATATTCTAGTGCTGGAATTCAACAGGCCTACATGAGGCCTTTCTACATCCTCATATATCTATTATATATACCATTGATTATTTTAAAAGCACAGATTAAAATATGATATATAATTTTACAAGTACCTAATACAAGACATCCGCAATGCTAGTAATGAGGATGCCCATCACGTCATATCGATATATGTACTTTTGACGGCTAAGAAGGACCCGTCAGAAGTATATCTACTTCACGCCAGTATTCTGTGATGTGGTAATCGGTCGAGTTAGCACACAAGCAACAGCTCTTATTTCAGCTGCCTCTTCCACTATTAAAATTGCAATAGATTTTATAATTATTGCACTATTATTTACTGATTTTAAACGATACTTTAAGAATATTAATGTGGTAATGATTATAGACTATATAAAAAAAACAGTCTAAATAACTTCGATTAGGATATGTATCGATGCGTAATGCATTATTAACAAAGGGTCTCGACCGAGTGTATCGAGATAATTATTTTCCAATCGGCCCATCGTAAGAACAATACGGTGCGTGCGCCGACCTCATTATGTTCTGCGACCATAAGGTGACCACACGTGGCGATTATGATGGGTATAGTTGTTTTTGTGACTGACTTGTCACTGTGCCTGGAGGAGGCTTTTACATTTTCACCACGTTTGAGGTAGCAGAGCGTAGAAGGCGCTCAGCCTAAACTTCTTTGCAGTAACCAAGCTCTAGGACTCCCTCGGGAGCCTCAGCTCAGGCCGTTCCTCTATTATAATTTCCGAATTCGGGCCTCGGTTTGAACTGTCTCAATACGCATTTAGGATTTCGATTCGAGGGTGCCCGAGAGGGCCGAGTCTCGGCTCGATCGGTGACAAGAAGTGGCGGGAAAAACTCCAGCAATGCTTCTACCGTCAACGGACCAAAATACCCTACCAGCTATTCGGCCGTAATGGGAATATGATAGCTGTCTTCGCTGAAGAGGCTTTACCTACGTAGTTATTTATGGTGTATAACGATAGATAAAATATGAAAAAGAAAACGTAAACGCGCTATTGAAGAGAAAATAGTGCGTTTGTTTGTATTCAGGATATATGTGAACTCAACTTTTGTCGTAGAATATATTTTATTCAGTTACTTTGCTTAATGAGAATTTAATTGTCATTGTACTTTTTTAGCATATCTAATAACTAAAGTTCTGATTAATCCATAAAGATGAATAGTGCGTCGATTCTTCAAACCATAAAGATGAGACATCTGTTGTTATGAGCTCTGGTTAAAAAATCGATTTTAAAAATCTATATTTCAATGAAGAAGTTGGCAACCCTACAGCGAGCACATATGATTTCACCGCTACGCTATCTCGACTGATACATCAATGGCGTGTCCAGTATTGTTGCCGACGGGACCCGGGCGGCCGAGACACAATACGTTACGTCGCCATTGACGCAACTACATTCATTGATCGCCAACTCCTGATGCAACTTTTTAAATTATATCGCCTTTATCGCTTCGAAATCGATTTAGTTCGAATCACTATCGGAAAGTATTGTTAGACTTTGAACTAGTTTAATATCAATGTAATATTCGTTGACCCAAGTTGCCTGGTAGAATAACTTCCATGTATGTTGTAGACCTATATTTAACAGCGGTAGAGCCCGTAACGACATCTGTTGTAAGAATGGGCCCGCTCGACCGTTGAAATACCACGACCTGACAGAACACAGGCGTGAAATAGAAGTATTCCGCGTCTCTTCTTAAATATCCTTTTTTTATGTTCATCGCCCTCTTCCATTAAAGGTAAGCAACTCATTAGCTTTTTGCAGATGCCTATGGGCATCGGTCACATGCCACCTTTTTACATAAAAAAGTCGAAAGTGCTTAACCAGTCCGACTGTCAGTGTTCCATGGGGCCGTTAACAGTCAGGTGTGTGTTGCTATTGTTCATTTTTTAATTTCTGTCTCGTAAAATTTGATTTACTATGTGTGATGATGAGAATAGAAACTAGTTTTGTCCAAACAACCTAAGCTATAGACATTCCCTAGAATCAAAAGGAAACTTTATTAGTTTGCATACGACACATACGATACGTTTTTATACGTATTGTCGACAGCAGTTTGTCTGTCTTGTGAAACGTTCTGGGATGTTGAAACGGTATACTATGCTATTTAGGAAAGAAGTTCCTTATGGGACGATGCGATTTTTATTATTTATGTATAGTGTTTGTATGATGGCTGTACAGTGTCTAATGAACAGTCTACGTGATGACGGCTATAATTATTATATCATTCGATATATATA
>DWTW01000685.1:0-15042 GCA_018246275.1 Papilio slateri | reverse complement strand
TGTTTTCCATTTCAACAAAAAAGGTATTTTTTACTAGGGGACCATCTCATTCTATTAAAAAGACTAGTACATTATGTTTTTTATGGCCTATTTATTATTTTTTTTTTTTTTTATAAAAAAAAATATGATTCACAATACAATATTGTTTATTTCAAGTCAATATGTATATTATTCGTGTAATACATATTGAATTCTATATCGTCTAAAACATAGAATTATTTAATTAACTAGTTACCTTTTTAGTTATTTGAAATATTATTTATTTATGGTAAAGTCTTGAGATAAAATTTTGACAATGAAGCGTCACATTCCTTTATGTACAAGTACGGGTTTTCGGTTGTTGTTTTTTTCGTCGTGCCCAGAATTTTGTTAGGGTAATACATATATAATCTTTGAAATATTAAGGTAAAAAATGTCACTTAAAATGACAATAAGGATATTTCTATTATTATTATATTATTATTGTTAATAACGTTACTGATGTGGTTAAAATATATTAATAAAATGAAATTGTTGCAGCTTGTATTTTTTAAATTTTATCAAATACTATAATAATGCACATTGCTAACATGTCTGGCCTACTTGGAAAGCAATTATTTTATATCGTATGAATGGCTAATCCTTAACGTTTATCCTAAAACTTTTTTTTTCTTTATTATCAAATAAAGACAAAATCAAACCTCATGTAAAGTGTTGGCATTCCAACTATTTACAAATGTTATATATTTTTTTATTTGTTTTTAGGCTAAGTTTGTTTTTATTGTGTACAATTATGATAATTACGCTTTACAATGCAATTGTATATTTGTGATTGAATTAAAAATGACATTAATAACATGTTCTTTTAAAATCAATTAAATTTTTATTTTTTATTAGCTTTGTCTGAATGACTCAGGTGCCCTTTGCCCGGTTGTCAATGTCAATTGTTTTTTTACTCGTTTAATATTTATGTATTTTGTTTGTTACATTAAATCGTGTTATCTTCGATTTTATGTATAATTCATTCGTGCTTTATTAAGTACTTAATATACCGTTGTAATTTTAATATGAAATATTGCCAATTATTTATTCTTTCTTTCTTTTTATTGTACATTTTATAGCTGTGAATTCCAGTTTTAACGTATTCGATGGTATGTGTGATAATTTTAATTAAATTACTTACTTTTGTCATAGTTATTGGTATAGGAATAAACGGTGATATTGTAAAATATTTTCAATGTATTTTTGTGTAATGCAGTACGTATGTGCCTTTATGACATTTATTTTTCATGCCCAAGAGGGAACTAATAGGTAGATTATGGCGCTAAACACGAAATAACCGATATAAAAAAAATAGAAATAAGAACCGAGGGGAGTAGGCAGGAGTAGGCCCTATCGGTCACTGGAGCTCTTAATATCGACCTTTCTTTGAAAACTTAAATAAATAATTATTTAGTTTAAAGCTATTGTTCTAGCATTTATATTATAAGGTTAAAATCAATGAATTAAGATTTCGTTCACAAAAGGGCTGTTTATGACAATGATAATAATGATTACAATCTAATTCGTTTATACTTACTGATCAAGCTGTGGTCTGTCAGTAGACGGACGAATTAAATTACTTTCAACTGTTCAATGAAATGTTCACGTTTTTAACAGTTTTAAAGGCGTTTACTTCTTATATATCGGTTTAATTTGGTGATACGATTTATTCAATCAAAAAGTCACAAGAGCAATAAATATATCATTCAATTAATTATCTGTGCAGTGGTGATAAATGACATATTGGTTCTTTAATAAATTCTTTCAATCGTAATAATCACAAAACATACCTGTCGTATAGACTTTATTTAAGTCAATTAAATACATTAACGACAACGGCAACAAAATTCCGTTTCTCCCAATTTTTTTTCCAAAAGTCAAATGTCATTTATTAACACTGCCAAGCCAAATAACCTAATTCAAATGACTTACTAAAATAATTTTAAGGAAAATTATATACAAATAAAATTGTATTGTTTATAAATGATGGCTTCTCAATAAGTAACTATAAGCTAACGCGACAAGCAAGGTTACCGTGCTACGATTTAAATTTTGTTATGTGATTTTGTTTATTAGCTGCATATAAGAAAATAATAAAAAAAAAAGTTCAATTTAATTGCTTTTTATTTTCCCTTATTAAATACAATATGACTATTTGGCAATTGAATTCTATTATTTAGCAATTGAAGACTATGTAGCAAATGAATATAGTTGTAACAAATGGGTCTAACGCAGAATAATCATTCACAAATTATTTTATTTGGGCATATTTACGTTGTAATTGAATTCTCAAACATTTACTTGCGGCCATTTGATTCTAGGAAGGATTTTAAAATACTATATATTGACATAACATTTTGGAGAAGCTATATTAGCCCAGTATGTTATGTTGCTTGGTTGAAGTAATAGGCATCTAATGATTTTGATCTGAAGTCACATGCAAACAAGGCGTGAAAAACGACTATTTAAAGGATACGATATTTTATTTCAAAAAATCATCAATGCTCAAGATATGGGACCAAAAATCAATGAAATTAGATTTTTCATTTCGGTTAATCCACCAAACAAAAACCCATTTTTAAAGTAAAAAAAACTGTACCATATCTATTCAGTATACCTCACTAGTCTAATTATTTACATGGTCTCGGTTAAGAAAAAAAATAGAAATGTTAAAGTAGAATCATACGTATGAAATGGAACGTAAACATACGTTCAAAAATGGTGATATATTTACAGATTTAATATGAAATAAGTAAAACGACAGATTTTATAAAAAAAATTGTTTATTTCGAAAATGGTAACTCCTATTTTTTATTAGAATGAACAAAAACTAAAAAAAAATATTGACGTTCTTAAAATTTCAAGACGTATTTTATCAAACAATGATTTGGCAAGTTGATTAGAAATAAAGACAGAAAAGCATCAGCAGTTTGTTGATAATTTAAAAAGCTTTAACTCTTCTAATACTTTTTATATATCACGTTTTTTACATTATTTTAAATACAAAAACTAAATGTTACGTAATTCTACAAAGTGATACTTCAATTCAAACAGGTAAACAGTTTGAACTTAGCGCTCTAGATTACACGTTATTTTTATCTTATTTGTTTTGTATATTGTCATTATTAATATTTATGTAAGCTATCATTAATCATGTTAATATTAAACATATTACCTAAGTTAGTATCTACAGTTAGACGTTATCCATTGAAGTATGCAGGTAACTGACCTAAATTTATTTGTCACTTAAACTTGTTATATCTCTTCGAACGATATTATTTAAACATACATAAACTATTTATAGCCAATTAATGAGGTTACTTTTCAATTTTGTAATACTTTAAACTATCACAAACTATTATTTGATTAAAAACAGGACATTCGTATAGGTTAGCTTTTTGATTCCAATTAAACTTGGTTATTCATTGGCTGAGATATCGTATCTTGCAACTAAGAAAAGAGGGATGGATTGCGTGAAGGATGACAGCAAGAACGATGTGACTACTGAGATGACCACGCCGACCCCACTTAAAGAGAACAGGGCAGGTGAATGATGATAATATTGTAGAACCATTAATGAGGTCATTTACAAGAAAAGAAATGAGGTAAAAGTGAAAAAATATTGACCACCTTCACATAGATCATTTATTTCTAGCTTTTGTGTACACAATATATTTATTTTATATTTCCTGTATTTTCAAGTCTGCAGAATGTCAAATGCAGCAATGAATGTGAAGTTTCACTTGGGCCTGACCACCTCCGACCCGGAGACGCACCCTGTGCTGATTGTGGGCCAAGGCTCACACCTCAACACACTGACCTGGCAGGACGTGCGCTGTAAGCTTGAGCCCAGAGTTACTGAAGAGGTATAACTTACAACTTTTTTTTTTTCAATTAATAACTCCAGCAATTTGGTTACCTACAATACAATGGTAAAACTGTTTAAAACACAAGAGTATTTTCCAAAAAAAAAATAGGTATATAGTTAACTTCTATGTTAGAATGGATTACAATCTTTTCTTCATTTTTTTTAAAGGCCACCAAGGTTTAATGTTTATGATTTATTTACAGCATTTACTGCTGCAAGTTTAAATAAATACAGCTAATGACACTTCTAACATGAAGCAGTTAGAAGTGTACAGAGTAGACATTAAAGACACAGAGACAGAGAGACATTAAAACATAACATTCCTCAGTACCCACCATAGAGATGTGTTGATAAAATTTGGAGTTCTCTTGTTCAGGTAAAGTGGAGGCAAACAATCAAAGATTGTACTCCTTCCTTAAAGGCCAGCGGTGCCCCTGCAGTTCTTCTGGTGTTGAGGATGTTTATGGGTAGCGGTGATCACTTAACTTTAGGCAACCCATTGCTCATTTTCCCATTATCATATAAAAAAAACAGTTCTCTTAATAAAGTTCTGCATGCAACTGTGTCGAAATATTAGGAGCTCAAACTGCCCAATCATGGTAAGAATCCCATTTCTTACAAACTTTATGTTAGGAGAAATGGAAAAAAGTTTAAAAATATAGTTCTCTTGATGACAAGAGACCACCTCTACAACTTTAAGAAACAGATTCATTGCAGTTGCTTCTCCTTTACGTAGAGTGGAGTGGATAGACAAGGAAAAGAAGGGAAGAGAGAATTATAATTTCTTTTGTATAATTGTTTTAGTGAAGTTTGTTTTTTTGTTTATACAGCTGGAAAGCCTCTATCTATTAATAGAGGGCAAGGCTAGTAGTCACAGACCAAAAACCAGCTAGGCATGGCTAAATTCATGCAGTACACATTGGGCCTACTGCCTTTAAAGTTATAGTCTGAACGTTTTTGTTGGTTTAAAAAACGCCGGCAATAAAGTGCGATGAAATAAGTTTTTAATTATTGTTGTTATTAAAAACAGTCAGCGACAGGTGAACTGCTGGTCCGCCCTCGGACTGCTATATATTGTGGCAATATATCTACATATTAATTTAAATAATATTTTCATATAACTAGTCTTATTTTCAAACATTGAAATCCTCTTGTTTATTTCTGGACCTCAATAAAAAATTTGAAATATGTATCCAGACCTCACTTTTAACTACTACAGAGATAGTTAGTTAAGAGTAGGGGGTTATTTTCCACTACTCCTCGGCTAGCGTATATATCGTGCTGTGAGCTGGACAAGGATCATTCCAACCAGCATAGCTCTAACCCAGAAGTATAGGCAACAATTACAGGTTTCCGTGTGGCAGTATCCTCATAAGTGCTTATTTATTTATCACATAAATTACCCAACCTACAGGTATGGCAGCGAGGCCTGAACGTAGTCGCAGGCGGCGAGTCGTGCGAGCTCTGGCCGCGTGGTGCTTCGCTGGCCGCGCTGCCGGCCCAGCGCTCGCGTCATGCAGCGCCATCCAGAGGTCATGCTTTGTCCAAGATTGTAAAGAATGGACAGAGGACAAGTGCCAGCGAGGAGTTTATAGTGGTAAGTAAAAATTAGATGTGTACAATTAATTTATCTTGTTGAATCTTGTACAAGCGGCTTCAAATTAATGTGATATTTGTTGAAAAGTTGCATAGATTTCGTTTTATATTGGTTTTTGTACATCTTTTTTTTATCTATTTAAAAAAGTAACTGCTATATTTTACGGGTCAATTTAGATTCAGCCACTCAAAATTGATAGGCCATTACATAGATATGGCCCAAAAAACCATTATTACTTCATATGTTTCGAAATCTGTTGTTAAAGTAACGATTGATCAAAACAAACTCTTAATAATTTGGCCAAACACTGTATATAAAGGCTACAGCAAATACAAGTTTCTTGGTCCATGAAGCTGTAAATTTATAGTATATATGTGATCACATTAATTTAACTGTTCGCCTGCCTACCCTCAACCTTATTACCTCCTCGTTTTCTAGTTGGTATGCCGTAAGCAGGACGTGCTAGCGAGCGCTGTGGCGATCGCGCGCGCCGTGCCGCAGTACAGCGCGCGGACCGACTCCGCCCCGCTGGGGTCTTCGCCCGCGCCGCCCGAGCGCAAGGACCTAACCGTCGAGATCGTACTGGTCGCTGATGAGAAGCGCGGTATGTACTAAAGGGAATTAATATGAGACCGCCAAAGAAATTTATAGGATTTATAAGGAAAAATAGGATTTTAGAATAGCACACGCTCTGCTCCAAAGTTGACTGACGTTCTGCTCTGGTCACTGATACCAAAGTACTAAACCGCGATTAGTCACCTCCGCTGCGGGTACCTTCCTCGTCTAAATAACCCCATCACATACGGAAGTATTGCAAATATGAACAGACTTATACTCCTCCCCTCCCCCTGTATTCCTATTTCAAGCTGGTGTTCTCTGACATGATAGTAGTAGTCCATATTTTAACCATAGAAGGCGAGTCGGACGACGAGGAGCTGGGCCCGGTGGAGCCGGTGCTCCTGGAGACGACCCTCAGCGAGCACGAGCTGCGCACGCTGCAGAGCGTGGCGGACATGACGCGCCTGGCCGCGCGCATCACCGACATGCCCGCCAACGTCATGAACGTCGACAGCTTTATTGATGTACGTCCCACGTAAACAAGTAACGTAGACGTTAGACTATTTATCTGTTATACAGGGTGTACTCTTAAATGTACTTAGGATTTATACACACCCTGTATAAATCCTAAGTACATTTAAGAGTACACCCTTAAATGTACTAAGCTGTTATACAGGGTGTACTCTTAAATGTACTTAGGATTTATACAGGTGTACCCTTAAATGTACTAAGCTGTTATACAGGATGTACTCTTAAATGTACTTAGGATTTATACAGGTGTACCCTTAAATGTACTAAGCTGTTATACAGGATTTAGCCATAAGTACTTGGCTGTTATACAGGATGTACCCTTAAATGTACTTAGGTGTTATACAGGTGTACCCTTAAATGTACTAAGCTGTTATACAGGATTTAGCCATAAGTACTTGGCTGTTATACAGGGTGTACCCTTAAATGTACTTAGGTGTTATACAGGTTGTAGCCATAAGTACTTGGCTGTGTTATACAGGGTGTACCCTTAAATGTACTTATGTGTTATACAGGGTGTACTCTTAAATGTACTAAGCTGTTATACAGGATGTAGCCATAAGTACTTGACTGTTATACAGGTGTACCCTTAAATGTACTTAGGTGTTATACAAGGTGTTTGCGCTTTAAATTTATTTTACTAACGTGAACTCCACAGGAAGCGCTCCAAGTGGCCAAATCGCTTAACATAGCGGAGCCCACAGTGATACGCGGCGAGGAGCTGCTCGAGCGCGGCATGGGCGGGCTGTACGGCGTGGGCAGGGCAGCCGCGCGGCCGCCGGCGCTCGTGTGCCTGTCGTACCACGCGCCCGGCGCCACGCAGTCGGTGGCCTGGGTCGGCAAGGGCATCGTGTACGACACCGGCGGCCTCAGTATCAAGGCAAGGGTGAGTTTTGTACTTGCAGGGTGTTTTGTTTTGGATTGAGGGGACGTCTAAAGATTTCAATTTTAATTTCACGTAAGATCTTCCTCTCATAGGACTCTGCCTATGTCAATAATGTTTTTAATATATACGAGATGTTTTCACTCATTCCAGCTCCTGGTTCATTTTATACATACTGTCGCATGTGATTTCGTTCGCTTTTTTTAACATTTAATAACATTTTTGGTTTTCCGTGTACCAGTATTCTACCGTTCGCAATTCAAGGGTTAATGGATTAGTTCATCTCAGCATCATTTGGTTCATTGAATTTATTTAGATGTGAAAATAATAATTGTTAATTATTGTTGACTGTAGCTGTGTGTTTAAATGAGCTTGTATTGCAGAGCTCGATGGTGGGCATGAAGGGCGACTGCGGCGGCGCGGCGGCCGTGCTCGGCGCGTTCGCGGCGTTCGTCGCCGAGCAGCCCGCTGTCGACGTGCACGCGGTGCTCTGCCTCGCCGAGAACGCTGTCGGACCGAATGCCACCAGGTAACTTATCTATATAAATAAAAATCAATGTTGGTTTGTCGTCTATGCGTTCAAAAAATCAATGTACGTTTTGGGCATTTTAATAATTTTTCTAAACAAAATTTTTATTTGTCATTTTAAAGTCTACAAACAATATGAAAAAGAAGCGTTACATTTTTTACAAAAGCAACATCACTTTCACGCGAGTCTTGTGTTATTGTGAACGCGTTGTACATAGAGCTATAATTGCACACAACTTGCAGACCCGACGACATCCACCGCCTGTACTCCGGCCGCACCGTCGAGATCAACAACACTGATGCAGAGGGTGAGATCACATCTCCATCGTTTAGCTATCGTTTTCATTTAAAAGTTTTTTGGTTATTTTCAAGTTGCATATTGATATAAAATTAAATTAAATTTTACAACTTATTTCTTAGGTTATTTCAGTCAAATAAATCTTCAATATATATTTCTAAACTTTCGTGGTTTTTACTAACATAAAGTTGGTAACAAACGGACTGACAGTCAGCCCGTGACCACGACACATGCACGCATCGAAATATCGGCTTATAATATTTTCCCCTGCCTTTTTCCCACTTTACGTGGGGTCGGCACAGTACGACTGAAGTCCATGCTGTAAAAGGTCTTGGCTATAGTTTTTTTAGGGCTTCACGGCCGGCCGCCTGCCTGACGCCAACCCTCCTCGGGCATATATAAGAAATATTAGTAGATTATCGAAATAATTTATTAATATTTCTTTCAACCATGTCCAATCAAACATAAACTTGGTTGGTCACGGTTTACGACAATAATCGAATGGCGGGATTTGAAACTACGTGGTTGTAGATTCGAATCCCGCCATTCGCACTTTTGTCGCACACATGTTGTGCATGTTTGTCCCATTAAATTAAAATCAAAACGTTGAATGAAACTTATTTCCCAGGTCGTTTGGTGCTCAGTGACGGCGTGGTGTTCGCGCAGAGGGACCTCAAGGCGGACACCATTGTGGACGTCGCCACGCTGACCGGCGCCCAGGTCAGTGCTGCACACGAAACTTATATAAGCAGCCTTTTTGGATTTTTATGTAAATAAAAAAAATGTTTTTTGTTGTTCGTAAAAAATTTTTAAATAGTTGTTTACTTTTGGTATTTATTAATGGTAGAAAAAAAGCATGGACGTAAGCGGTAAAATAATTTCTATAACTAACAACTTAACTTATTACGGCGTTGTGATTAATTTTTACGAGAGATTGGATAAGAAAAAGGACTAGTATTTAGGCCTCCGGCGCCACTTATCGGATGGAACGCAGAAGCATACTTTGACTTGACGTTGTCGTTGCGGACTCTACCACTGTAAAAATAGTTGGTCCCGTGAGGAATTCAATAAAAGTTTTATTTTTTGTTTATTTCGCTCAATTCAATTTTAATTATTGAAGTCATACTTCTTTTGGCGAAAAATCGTGAAAGTAAGTTTTTCACGATGCGCGCGCGCACACCGTCATGAAAAACCGCCACCCTGAAGTTAGCTATAGTCAGCATTTTAGTTGACGTTTTAGTTGACGTATGTTTGCGTGAGAACCGACAACTGTATTCACGATATTTATTTATTTGTGATATTTAAATAAACTTTATTTAAATAGATAATGCGTTATAATAAAACGTTCAATGTATTAAATACCTTTTTTCTACAAACGTAGAATAAGGCGAAAGATAAAAATGTTGAAAAGATTTTTATCTTGTTACGTCAAAGATAACTTCTAACGCGTGTACATAAGAACTCACACACACACTTTCTTTTTTTATTTATTTATAATATTACATACAATAATAGCGCTTGAAATTTTTGCCAAACCACCCATGTGGTTTATAGGCGTCGCGCTCTTTACACATCTTTATTGATTGTAATATACCTACCTACTTGTAATTACATAAAAACAAAATATGAGATCTTAACTAAAAATAGAAATAAAATTACAATTCTTATCACGCACTCACGTAAACTAATTTTACATCGTGTACTTATCAACTGCTTTGGTAACACGTTTTTTTAATTTATATCTGAATATATAAACGCGCAAAACGCCATCCAGTGACAGAGCATATTCTTACCGTTTCACCGGAAGGAACGACCGACATTATCATAATCCTGTAGCAAGTGTAGACACTTGCTACACTGCTAAGGTAGACTAAGATCTACCTTAGTCGGGGAGTTTTAAAAATATTTATTATATTCTTTTTTGTTTTATTTACTACGTCGTGAGTTGTTTTTTAATTTGATTTCACGAAACTTTCACATTTTACAATATCAGTAAGGTTGTTCTGTTCGCCCAGGGCACGGCGACCGGCAAGTACCACGCGGCGATAGTGTCCAACTGCGCGCGCTTAGAGCGGCGCTGCGTGGCCGCGGGGCTGCGCTGCGGCGAGCTGGCGCACCCGCTGCCCTACGCGCCCGAGCTGCACTTCCCCGAGTTCACCAGCGTCGTCGCCGACATGAAGAACAGCGTCGCGGTGAGCACACGACACGACACCTCAAACACTTTACGTTTTTTTCCATATGAATTGTATCATAAACAAGCTTTTGTGGTATTTCCAGGACCGCAACAACGCGCAGCCGTCGTGCGCGGGGCTGTTCGTGCTGTCGCACCTCGGCTTCGACTTCCGCGGCGGCTGGCTGCACATCGACATGGCCGCGCCCGCGCACTCGGTAAATTCCAATTTGATTCTATAGAAGAAAAGTTTTCGTTTGTATCGTAAAGAAGTATATACATAAGGACAGAGCGATCTTTTATGCAGAGTGTGTCCCACGTCATGCTGCACCGCCTAAAGTATCACGGCACACCGATATCGCCCCCGGCGATAGCCGGCAACATCAGGGAGTTGCTGGGATTCTTCGGGGAGTAAGTCCCGTCGATACGCAAAATACGCGCTGGCCGAGGAGTTAGGAAATAGCCCCCTATTAACTAACGACACACAGATCCACGTCACGGAATTTTAAAACCACAGCTTCCTTCTGTATTTTATATGGTCTATCATGTAATATGGTGATAACCAGGAGTATCTATCAGAAACCTTCAATTGCTCGTGTGTTTGTGAACTCATAATATAATCAACCCGTGTGCTCTGCACGTGTGTCAGGGCGAGCGCGCCACTGGTTACGGCGTGGCGCTGCTGAACGTGCTGTTCGGCGCGCACTGCGGCAGCCGGCTGCTGCGCGCGCTCGCCCCGCCCGCGCCGCGCCACTGACGTCACCGCGCGGCCCCGCTCCCCGGCTAGCCGTGCGCCGGCCTCGTGACGCTCACCACACGCACCGTCTGAGCACAAGGCAAACATCTGCCGAAATGAAGTCACACACTCCCCGCGCACCGCGATGACGTCACCCCCACACACACACACACACACAACACACCGCAATGACGTCACACACTCCCTCCGCATCGCGATGACGTCACCTCGTCCATGACCATAGCCGGCATTTGTGACCCGCACCCCGCCCCAAGTAAGCACTTGTCCAAACTGCACCTAAATTTATAAGATCTTATTTTAGTGAGGAATTATTGAATCAAATCTCCATTGAATGAATGCATGAAAACATACATTGATAACATTTTCAACTCTACAGACGTCAGAGATTTACACCATTTTAAATAAATCGTAAATCAATAGGTCTGTAATAATTACACAGCGTCCGAGCCAACCTTTACAAACATAATAAAATAGATTAATATCCTATAGAAGTACAATTAATAATGATTTGAAGGAAGATTTAATAAAACTGATTTTTTTTCTTTAATAAACAAAACATTCAAAGTATTTTCAGTTGGGCCTCGCACTGGCCTTGTTTTGTCGACTTGATGAAATACTGAGAAAATATTAAAATGTAGCTTTTTATATGAAACTAGAAGTAAGCTAACTGATAGCAATAATTATTGCCAGGTACAAGTGTGTCTACCCCCTCTACTATTGACTGGGATGAATATGAATGTATCTGTAGAAAAAAATTGTCTAGAAAAAATATAAAATATAGGTTTTTCAATTCAAATTCGCACTTTTACAAATTAATTACAGCATTTTAAAAATCAAGCTCAGGCGTTCACCTGTCTGTCTACCTTCTAATAATAACTTCAATATCTTCTAAACTTCACTTTGACTGTCGACAATCAAATGTTTGCGATCGTTTCTTTTAAAAAGTCAATTTGAAAATGAAATGTAAATCTTTGATATAATTTTTGCCGTCTTGATATGTGATTATTTTTGCTCTAAAATCCTTGAAATAAATAAAGGTCGTCAGGTTAAAAAAAAAAGAAATTTCATTTTATGATTGAAATTGAAGAATGAAAAACTTTACAGCTTTTCTTTTTTTTTCACTTTTTTCTACCGTCACCACATGATGGACATATATAGGGATCATTTTATGGTCATTTACGATGGTATAAGTTTAATTGTTGCAACTTTGGAGGCTTCGCTATTGCCCGGGATGGAAGGTGAACAAGTCGTCAGGACTAAGTTGACTACGATAATAAATAAAACATTTTTATATGAACAGTTCTAATGTATAGGAATCATATGTGAAAGTAATCATTTTTTTATGTTTAATCGATAGTACAATTAATGGAAAATCAAGGCATAATGTGAACGAAATAATTAATTTTTATAATTTTGTATGTTTGATGAGAGAAAACGTAACGCCTGTCGTACGCCGTGTTGAAGAGAGATAACTCGCTTTCTTTTTTTATATTTTTTATTTCAATAACGTGCAATTTTCAGGTGCATTTTTTATTAACTTTTTTTACATTCATTTTTTTAACAACTTTTTTTGCATTTAAGTGATTTTTTACTTCATAACAATATAAAAACACCCGACAATGTGTTCAATAGAGCCAAATGTATTGACCTAAGCGTGTCGGAGGTCGTTTTTTTTTTTAGTATTTAAGTAAAATATTGTAAGAATGAAATTTGAACTGTATTATGTATTTAGGCATTTGCTATTTTTATTTTTCGATTAAATAACATGTTATTAAGACATTATTTGTGTTTTTTTTATCTTTCCAATTTAGAACACAGTTGAATTTTTAAGAAATCGATAAAATTCATAGAAAAGTTCTTATTTTTGCGCGGAACAAGTCTTCTTCACATTATGATAATGAAATTAAATCTCTAACAGCATATTTACTACTTCTATATAATGTGACAGCGACAGTTATATAAAACTAGCTGTAGCCCGCGGCTTCGCCCGCGTTCATTTTTATCTGCCACGCTTGAAAAATAACAATGTTTCTTATTTTGCTTCAATCCAACCAAAGCGCCGTAGCCGGAGTGCAGTTAAGATTGAGAAATTTATAAAATGCGATTACATTCACGCCATCCGATCAAATTCATTCATCTACACATAATAAAAGAATAATTAAAACAATCCTTACTATGGGATCAAATCTTAAATATAATCCATCCTCGAATTAACTTTTCGTACACACAAAAAGTTCAGTCTTATGTGGATTATATTTGTTATGTATAATATATAAAGAACTTACGAATTTAAACGTAAGAACAATATTAACAGTTCCGACGCGAGAACAGACGCAACAGATATGCGAAAAAGCAACAAAATAATAAAAAAATCTAAAATTTAACCAAAGCACCATCTAGCGGTCTCGATATTGAGCCACTGTACCAAGAGTTACTGCGTTTCTTGTGAGCCGCGAGAGCGCGGGGACCGCTGGCCGGGCGCGTCAGCTCGCGCTTGGTGCGCGCTACAAAACCAACTTTAACTTAGTAGTAAAAGCTTAATTTTATATAGTTTTTTTTTGTATACTCAGCTGTACCGTGATGTTAAATAGCCAAAAATCTGCCACAAAAAGGAACACATGTGTCATTTCAACATTGCAGCACTAATAGTTTGGGCTGTGCGAGGATGAGTGAGTGAGTCAGGCAGAGTGAGTGGTATTCGACAATTATATAGTAGAATTGGAATATTTTTAAATTATTTCAGTCGGTATATAACTAATTCATCGATTAGTTTTTATTATTCTTATGTAAAAAAGAACAATACCGTAAAATACTGATTCTTAATTATTATTAAGTAAAAAATGCAACTGCACAATTCAAATTCAATAGTACGGAGCAGTAAAAAAATAATAACTTTAACTCCACAAGCAAAAAAAAGTATATTTGCACCGACGCGCCTCGAGACACAACCATCTGCGACAGCCCGCTCGGGGCTCGGGTGTTCTGAGCCCGCGCGATCGTGCCTTGCGCTATTGATGCGGCAACGCGTCACTACTTTGTGAAACCTTGATTCTTTTGCTAAAAAGATATAAGTATTATTCATTATATAATAATATAATTAATTAGTACTATTTTTCATTAAAAATCCCGTCAAAATCAGTCCAACCAGTTGGAATGTACAGACAGACAGACAAAATTTTTAAAAATTGTATTTTTGTTATAAGTATCGTATATAACTCATGTGTATTCAGTGTGAAAATTTTATTTCGATATTACAAACATACATTTTTATTTTTATTTATTTGTATAGGTACATTTTGCCTGGCGATTTTTCATGGTCGGTTTTAACCGAGACCTTGTAACTGAGACCATAATTTCCTAGCCAACGCAATCCAAGCGTTCTAGATAATTGACAATAACAAAAAAGTCCGTTAACGACCTCAGAAATGTTTGTACCAAAAAAGTTAATATTTATATCCGTTATACCAAACACTAATATTGATAAATATTTATTGCCGTCGAAACGTGAACAAATTTTAATTGAGAATGCTGTTGATCTACAATGGTTTAACGTAAACCTACAAATTCCCTCATTCCCACGTATAAGATGATTTTCTTCTGAGATAAAAGATTCGCGTTGCAATTTTAGTTTTTTGTCCTTTTTAGTGCTTTTAGAAAGGACTGATTTACTTTTAGGTATGACTCATCAGTAGTAAACACTTTTAAGTTAAACTAATAATTAATTTCAGTGTAAATAAAAAAATTACAACTTAATACGGACGAATTGTATTGAAAAATAATTAATGACGTAAAACAGTATTTATTACTTAAATTGTGAGAACTCATCGGAACATT
>DWTW01000684.1:0-15043 GCA_018246275.1 Papilio slateri | reverse complement strand
TGAGTCACCTCCCTTTGCCATTATATTACTAATATATTGTTTGTTTTTCTTTGTGTTTTGTAATTCTTTTTTGTTTTGTTGATGGCAATAAATGGTTATTTATTTTATTTATTTATTTAAGATGCCTATTCATCTTTAGGCAAGCTTTAAGCGGTTTACCAATGTCTATTACTCTTGTTTTATGCAAATTTAGGCTTATTAATGTAAGATTTAAATTTAGCATTTAATTTAAAGGTGGTAGAGCCCGCAACAACAACATCTGTTGCATAAATGGGCCAGTTCAATTAGTGTATTATCACAAAGAGAAGACAGGAATGAAGTAGAATTCTGTGTTTAGTCTGATCGGAGTGAGGTGTTGGAGGCTTATTCTACACCTCTTCCCATCCATTTCAAATAAGGGAAGGATAGGAAGGGGAGGAGGTTTTGATGGGGGAGGAGATAAATAGCAACATCTGCAATTCATACGCATGTCGCAGACGCCTATGGGTAGTGGTCACTTCATATTGGGTGACCCGCTTATTTGTTTCTATATAAAAAAGGTGTGTCAATAAACTCCCCCTGAAAATATTTCCGCATTATTAAACCAAGCTTTAAATATTCTTACATTTTTTTGACATAAAATCTTTTTTTTTCAGTGACGACTCAGACAATGAAGTGACAGATGACTTAGTGGGTGACAAACGTAAAGTGTTTGAATTCCTAAACACAAGTAACATGAATGAGCTCTCTCTGTTGAGTGGCTGTTCACAGAAGAAGGCAGAAGCTATTATTGCATTGAGGCCATTTAAAGGCTGGTTAGATATGGTAGGGTTTTTGTGTTTTACTAATGTTATGTGAATCACATGTTTATGTGACAATTTATTTCTAAAATTGCTCTCGAGGTAGTTATGAATAAAATGCACCGTTACACTTGTACTCTAATGATTTTATCTAACGTTTAAGTTATTTTAACTTATTTTTCAACAAAGTTTAATTGTTACAATAGGTACAATGTAATATTTGCTATTATATTTACTCATTGCTTGATTCTCTCTCTCGCTCTCTCACTCTCTTTCACTTGTTGCATTGATTATCAAGCTGATTGACATTTTATCCTACTTGTATCCATATACACGTCTAGGATACAATTCAAGGTTTCCAAATCTAAAACGCACTAATGAATTATAAGCTACCAACAATATTAAAATCTTATTCAACTATCATAATTTCAGGTAGAAAAATTCAATGGTAATAAATTACTCAGTACAGAGTTGTTAAATTCGACTCAAGAGTTGTTAAGCACTAGAAATAATATCCAGCGCCTGATGAAGAAGTGCGTCGGATTAGCTCAGCAGCTGGAGGCAGCTGTCGCCGCTGGAGCCGGTAGACTCAAGCAGCCAAGTTGTTTGGACCCCAGGTATGTTCATTTGTGATCATAATATCACCAGGTTTTAATAAATTAAAGCCCGGTTTCTGGAAGGCTGATCAATGGAGAATTAGAAAGCAAATCTCTCATCAAAGATCATTTCACTTGCTAGAAGCATGATCAACAACTTATTTTGCTGGTTCTTTTAGATTTTGTTTTGGCAGGCAGTTGATTTGACCAAGAGTGTTAGTTGAATAAATCATTGACCAATCTTTAAGGAACAGATTCAACAATGAATAGTAGTGAATCCACAACATTGCCCTTTATATATTTAATCTTGTGTAAATTTACCGCTGATATTTCGTTTGATTATCTATATTTATTTATGGCAGAATGGTTAATGAGCAGGCTCATCAACAGTGGTAGAGCCTGTAACAGCAACATCTGTTACACGAATAGGCCGGCTCGACCGGTGAAATACCATGACCTCACAGAAGACAGGTGTGAAGCAGAAGTATTCTGTGTTTCGCCTGATGAGCGAGGTGCCGGAGGCCTAGTTCTAGTCCTCTTTCCCATCCCATCCTTTTTTGATAAGGAAAGGATGGGAGGGGGAAGAGGATTTCACAGAGGAGAGAATGGTTAGGAAAAGGAAAAATCATTTTTCTATTTGTTCCCTCCTCTGTCTATTAAACGTAGGCAATGCATCTGCAACTAATTAGCTTGTTGGGATGCCTATGGGTAGTGGTCACTTACCATCAGGTGCTCGTTTGCCATCCTTTTCCTCTAAAAAGGCTCTCCTCTTCTTTCTTAGAGGTTGGCAATACAAGTTCTACTATTTGATAATGCAAATACTAGAAATCAATGAAATTCTAAATTTGATAGGTAATGATGATATCAATAGCATTAAATATTTCGAAATCAATATTTTTAGTAATATTTAAAATATTTCACAATTTTTGCTTGTCTGTCATAATTGATCTTCTTGATTATTATTGAATAATTAGTGTTATATTGTTTTAGTTTGACACTCGCTCCTTACCAATTGGTGGGGCTCAACTGGTTAGCGGTTCTGCACAAACAAGGTGTGTCTGGTATACTAGCGGACGAGATGGGTCTCGGCAAGACTGTGCAGGTTATAGCCTTCCTCGCACACCTCAAGGAGACGGGCCAGGCGCGCGGCACGCACCTGATTGTTGTCCCAGCGTCTACACTAGGCAAGTTATTAAGTTTATTGAAAGTTAAATGAAAAAATCATTAGAAGTGACTAACTTTAGCAAGTGTCTTAAGGTCGAAACTTGAAATCTTTGTTACCTTAATAGTGATCAGCTTAAACACTGAAGTGAAAATATAGTAATTTCACTCTTTTTCTGTTTTATCCTATATTCTTACTTTAAACAACAAGGAAGAAAGCTGAAATTAAGCTGTTGATGGACAAATGACATTGAAAAACTCTGAAATTTAAAAATAAAAAAAAGACTCCAAAATTAACGCAATCACACAAATCCGTACCTACTAGAGGTTGTATCCAAGAGGCTTCAGTTATGACTTATCCAATAAGCTAAGGTGAAAATTGCCAATGAAAAGCATACATATCTGGTATCTTAAAGTATCCAATGTCTTTTAATCTTAGTGCATTGATTAGGATATATTCAATAAATCTTTCCATCACATCAAGATTTCTTATATTTACATTTATCATTGAAATTAAACTAATTTTACGGATTTTATCGCGTTAACAGAAATATAGAATTCTGTTTGAACCTGACGTTTCGAGTACTTTACAGCACTCATGGTCACCAGGGGACGAGGCTGAGGTTTTCGACGTCCGTATGCCATAGTTCCTAGCGATGTACCGTTTTTTCCAATAACTATTTTTGATCCGACGCAGAATGAGCTCACAGTATCTGTGTAGATCGGAGCAAAAATAATATTTGAAAAGGACGAAAAGAAGTTCCATCACTGCCATTTGAATGATATATAATTATGAGGATAATTTTCTAGACAATTGGAGCGGTGAGCTGGCGCGTTGGTGTCCATCGTTGCGAGTCAGTAAGTACTACGGCCACCCAGAGGAGCGGCGGCAGCTGCGTGTCGAGTACGCAAAGGGACTTGACAACATCGACGTCGTACTCACCACGTAAGTTAATTACAGACGTCACAATATAATCTGTGGATTTTAAAGCAATTATGTAGTTCATCATAAATCATGAGAAATCGATACGAAAATAAGTTACTGGGATTGTTTGGATAATTCAAATGATGCTGCAAAATAGGGCTTTTGAATGATTTTTTTAATGTAAGAAGGTGGCAAACGAGCAAACAGTTCAGCAAATTAAGCGATTGATGCCTATAGGCACCTGCAAAAACCTGATGAGGTGCAGGTGCGTTTCCTAGCTTAAACAGAAGAGATAAACAGAAAAAAGGATATTTCCTTTTCCTATCCATCCCCCCATTAAATGCTCTTCCCCTTTAAACTTTTCTAATTAGAAATGAATGGGAAGAGGA
Organism: Papilio slateri; assembly: GCA_018246275.1. NCBI lineage: Eukaryota > Metazoa > Arthropoda > Insecta > Lepidoptera > Papilionidae > Papilio > Papilio slateri. The sequence goes on along the minus strand of DWTW01000684.1, from coordinate 11,193 downwards.
CAAGAATAAGGACTCCGGCTCCTCACTCATCAGACGGAACGCAGAATACATCTACTTCACGCCTGTCTTCTGTGAGGTGATATTTCACCGGTGGAGCCGGGCCATTCGCGCAACAGATGCTTTATTTTTGCGGTCTCTACCACTGTTAAATTTATTAATGTAGTTGATATTTAATTATTACTTTTAATTTACTTACAGATACACGATGGTGAGCAGTTGTCCTGAAGAGCGCAAGATGTTCCGGATCACTTCGATGCACTATGTCATATATGACGAAGCTCATATGCTTAAGAACATGTCCACACAAAGATATGACAATCTACTAAGAATTAAGGTAAGACATTGTCTTAAACCATAGGAAATATACTACCTTTGTACGTTTATCAATTATTTTTTTGTCGCTAATATCAAGTTAGTAAGTAGTAGTAGTTAGTAATCCTTTAAAAAAAAATCGATCAATTATACAGGAAGTTTTATTTACAAAAGTACCAAGATTTTCCATAGATATTTACGGGCACACGACAAATTATGTTTTCAGTCTAAACACAGATTGCTGCTCACCGGGACGCCATTGCAGAACAACTTGCTGGAGCTGATGTCGCTGCTGTGTTTCGTGATGCCGCACATGTTCTCCGGCAAGACGGACGACCTCAAGAGCTTATTCCAAAAGAATGCGGCAAGTATTTTTTTTAATACAAGAAGTTGGCAAACGAGCTAGCGGTACACTCGATATTAAGTTACCGCCACCCATCGGCATCTGCAGCAAACAAATGAGTTGCGTTGAGAACATTTAATGGACTGAGGATACATAGAAAAAAGGATATTTCCTCTTTCTATCCATTCCCTCCCCCCGTTCCCCCCGTTCAATTCTCTTCTCCTTCCCATCCTTTTCTTATTAGAGAAAAATAGGAAGGGAAAAAGTACTAGTATTTAGGCCTTATTATAGGTTATTATTTATTTATTTTTTTTTATGGAAAAAGGTGGCAAACGAGCAAGCGGTCACCTGATGTTAAGTGACCGCTACCCAATCGTCTCCCCCTTCCCATCATTTCCTTAGTAGAAATGGATAGGAAGGGAAAGGGGACTAAAATTAGGGCGCCGGCACCTCACTCATCAGACGAAACGCAGAACTTTTCTACTTCAGGCCTGTCTTCTGTGAGGTCGTGGTATTTCACCGGTCGAGCCGGCCTATTCGTGCAACAGATGTTGTTGTTGCGGGCTCTAGCCTGCAACAACAACAATTTAATGAACGATAATGCAATTTAACAGTGGTAGACCACTGTTAAATTGCATTGCATCCTGCAATTGAAGTATTTTGGTTGATAGCGATGATGAATAAAATCTGTAATATTTAAAATTATAAAGAGGAAAGATTTGATCGTTTGTACGCGGAGAATTAATTTATTTCTAATTTGTCTGAATTTACGGTGGTATAAAGCTTAAAAAATAAATTTCAGTTCACCTAAAAATTTTATAATACCGCAAAATCTCACACGGTGCACGACGCAGGTTGGCCTAATAAGTCTTTAGGCTCACGAATATGTTTTAGTATTTAATAAATTATTGATACTAATTTGAAATTACTAAGTAGTAATTAAAAAATTAAAATTAAATTTGTAGAATCTGTCTGTATTTTAAGTTTTTTTTTGTAATATTTTGTGATAAATATTCCTTTTATGCCTCACTCATATCAATTCTACCATTTTTAAAATTGTTGTCTGTCCATTTGCTGTATGTTCCGATGTAACTTATGAACGGCTTGACCGATTTTAATGAAAATTGGCATATAGTAAGAGCCATTGATTGTGCAAATTATAGGATATGTAAAATATCTGTCTGTCTGTTTGTGCGTATGTCCCGTTATAACTTAAAAACGGCTTGACTGATCTTCATGAAAATTGGTGTAACAAGACCACATGATTGTACAAATGATATCGGGAAGCCTAATGGTAACCAAAATAAACCGTTCCCGAACGATAGGAAAAAACACAGACAAACAAAACGAAGAGAAGAACTGGAAAGGCGAAGCAACATTCTTACTTTCTAAGTACTAGATATATTTTCTCTATAGACGCTAGTAAAGTGTCTAAATATAAAACTATTAGACTATTCGACCCGTGCGGCATTCCGCAGTGTGCACCAAATCGTTTTGTTTAAATCTCAAATTGAGGAGAAGCAGTAAATTTTTAGACCATAGGTCTATTCTTAGCCGGCACAATGAGCTTTAAAAAGAAAGGATAATAAATCATAGAATTTGATAAAAGAATAAGGCAGATCTCATGGACTCACAGAAAAACAGGCACGAGAAATAATATATATGGTATGTGTCATATTAAATGATGATGATTGATGATTAGAAGAGATTTAATAATACTATGATCCTAAAGTTGTATAAAACTGTAATATAAAAAGGTTATTGGATTTTATGAAATTAAAAATATAAAAAACTGTTACTTGGCCACAATTAATTTTGTCAAGTGGAAATGCCGTCCAAAGATTGCACGAACTAGTTTAGGAGGCGAATTTTATATTCACTCTTGTTTTGATGGTACCCACGACACGGACGGAAACTTAGGCTGGCAAATTGTACAGTAAAGGATTGGAACAATAAACGAAGGAATTCGATTAACATTTTAAATCATTGTGTTTACACTTACAATTCTAAAGCTGGTTGACGTGGTTCTGTCGAGAGGATGCATTATGGAAATAGTTGCGAGCCTGAGAAGGGTTGGGTGAAGGAATCTGCTATATCAGACTTTAGGATTAATAGTTTGCAGGGGTACGGGTTTTGTGTTTACTATGTTAGAAAATTAACAAATAACCTTACATTTTATTTGTTTATATAACAAAGATAAAGGATGTTTATCTCAAATAATGAAAGTTCCTGTCTATACAGGATGTTCCACGGTGGTGCCACGTTATATGGAGAAAAACAATACTTTTGATCATTTTTGTATAATAAAATACATGTATTTTTTATTTTCACATTTCGCGGAGCCCCTTTCCCGTTCAAATAAAATATAGCTTAAAAAGCTTTGAATACAGTTCAAATTCTTTTTAAAATTAAGACGATATCGTCTTTAAGTAAAACTTCATATCTACAATATTTAAGGCACTTCGCCTGGATGTGGCATTGCAGTGGGACCCTGTGTAGTTAATCCTCCGACGTATCTATACTATCGAGGTCGAAGCTCTAAATTCCGCAGTTTTAATGGTGTTATAGTGACGCCATATTGACAAATCATTACGACATAATTTATACGTAAAATATCAAATCAATAATTGTGAAATCATTGAGACACAATTGCGTAGAATTGGGGACAGTGATGCGTGACTGTTAAAAACATTGCCAATTGAAAAACAATCTAAGCATCGTCGTAGAGTGACAACGGATGTTTTTAAATAACTGTCGCGCGGATACGAATAAAAACGTATTTTCAGAGCTCTCCGTCACTAGCGCCGTGCTGCGCTTGACGCTCAAAAGATTTTACAGTAAAATACAATTCCATTTTTCAGTGGGTCCAATATTCAAAGTTTACATTTTGTTAATTAAATCTGCAATCCTTTGATAACTATTTTTAAATTTCTTCCGTAATATATTTTGCATTCGCAATTTGACGTTTGCAATGTAAGCGCACAAAAATATGTTTTTTACTACATCACATGGCAAATCTTTGAAATTCTCGACTTTTCCCTGCTTTAATATAAATGTATTATATTATACATATAAACCTTCCTCTTGCATCACTCTATCTATTGATGAAAAACGCATTTAAATTCCGTTGCGTAGTTTGAAAGATCTAAGCGTACAGACGGCGACGACAGTAACATTTTTTACATTATATCTTCGTAATTATACTATCGTAATCCATTGGGACAGAAAAAAAATGCTGCATGCTCTGCTACCCGTGCGAAGCCGGGGTGAGTCGCTAGTATACATTTTAAGACCCCGAGAGTTTCAGTAAGAAGTATGAATGCCCCGAGGCTAGCTGTCTCTCCGAGCTACAGTGCTCATCTAATTAGTAAGCCAGACGGGTGAGATGTCAGCACTGCCTTGTAAGACGTTACTTGTTATTGTCTTCTTTCATATCTTCTTCTTAATGTAATGTTTTTTGATATGATACTTAGAATTAATTTAGTAATTATTTTATACAGCAACTATTTAGTTGAAATTAAGGTATACTTTTTAGAATTCTTAACAAAAAGGTATACTTACATCACAAGTTGGTCATTTGTTTTGCTTCTTTTATATACTCGTCAGTTATGCGTCCTTTAAGTCTTTCTTTTTTTTTTTAAAATACACACTCTTGCAACATATTGTTTGTTTGATTATACAACAGTTGTTTAATTATACAACAAATGTTTGATTATACAACAATTGTATGGTTATAATTGTCATCGTTTCTGTTACACACGAGAGTGCGTCTACGTGTGCTTGTGCGTGAGTGCGTGTGTGCATGTGTGTGTTTGTATTTTACTAGATGTTACAGATTAAATAAACTAACTTTTACTACAACCTTTTAGGGAGATGCAAGTGGTTGTATTCAACATAGTTACCAGGGTTTAGATTCTCAGACACTTTGGCTGCCATAATGATCGCAACACGGATCGGTCTGTCCCTCAGCCAGTAAAGCTCTGCAACCTTGATCAGTCAATCAGTCTCGTATTGTCGCTGCGTCGGCCTGTACGTGGCCACCAGTCTAGAATTGATAGAATTGGAAAAAAAAGCTATGCCAAATTTCACACACTTCCAAAAGCCTGAAAATGTTCTCGGAGTTTTCGCTTTATGTGCAAAATAATAAAAAAAGTATGACACATGACATAATCTTACACATATAAGTCGGCCATTTTAAAAGACGTACGTAGCAGCCAGAATGAATTCTTAAATAGCCAATTAAATTTCGATTACGCAACAAATCCAATCTGCGTATAATTGGAACGGCGGCTCGTGAGCGAAATTCGGTAACTGATTTCTCGAGAGGATGCTTCATTGAATTTAAAATTGGCAATTTTTGTTGGATTATAATAGAATACATAAAATCTTTTACGTCTGTAACACAAATAAATACATAAACATATCTGTAAGTTGAACAAAAAGAGCATAACAACGATGTGTTGGTAGGAGTTGTTCTAGGCGAAACTCTAGTGACTGGATTAGTGACATACTAAAAAAGGTGGTATTAAGAGTACCCATTACCCACAATTTTTTATCGTAGAACTGAGCATGCAAATTACCCGATATGAAGTGACCGATACCCATAGGCAACAAGCTAATGAGTTGCCTACCTTTTAATGGACAGAAAAGGGGATAAACAGAAAAAGCATACCTTCTTCTGTCCATCCTCTCCCCCGTCAAACCCTTTTCCCCTTCTCATCTTTTCCTTATTAGAAAAGGATAAGAAGGGGAAAAAGACTTGGATTAGGTTTCCGGATGCAGAGGATGAGAGATGTAGAGGAAGCAAGAGAGGTGTGCTAGGACTGTGCCAAATGGAAATCCATAATCCCTGCCTACACCTCTAGGTTAAGGATTTCAGTTTTATTTCTCTTTTTATAACGAAGTAGTTGGCATTTCAGCCAAATGGTTGAGTCTTTCTTCCGCCACATCCATATATCTATGTGCAAGCAAGTGTGGTTATTGGTTCTAGGTACTCCTAATTTCCTGTACCTATCGTTCTTTAATATTTTATCGATGTGGTGAACATGATTCTCCATCTTTCTATTCATATATCTTGCGTTTGATTTAAACGAGTCGAAACTGAGTTCAACATAACTTGCCAGAGTTATATATTCCCATTTGATTATGACGTGGTTACTTTCAGGAGAGAAGAGTGAATAGGATTATGCTAAATTAGTGCGTACCATCTTTTGAATATATCGCTACTTAACACCGGATAGAATTGTGACCATGCACTAGTTTCTCTTCTTAAAAAATGTGTAACAAGAAGATAGCGTAAAATTCATCCTGCCCAAGAAATAGGCAACAAAGTTTTTTGTAACAAAGGAAGGCGTTGTAATGAATATGGTACATTAACTAGAAGCTGAACAAGGGGCTATAAGGTTGTATTGGTAATCCGAACGCCTTAAAATAGCCCTCATAAAGGCTTAATGGTTATTTGGAAGCGTGATTTCCTCTTTTACGAATCAATTGGTTTTGTCTTCTTTCTTCAGCATGTAATATATTTATTCCGATATAAAATCTCTTGATATTTTTAATGCACCATTTGTTGATTGGCGTTGAATTTCTTTTAATCTTATTTCGATTGAAGATGTTCGCAAATCAAGCAAATTTATCTATTTTTTTCTAAGTACGTTTAGAAAAAATATTCAAGCTTGTATTGGGAGATGGTTCATAACAATAGTCGAATAACTGATTCGAACTCATGATCTTTTGTTTCGTATGCTAATACGTAATTTTAACGTGTAGACTGTAGTCAACATTGTTAAAAAATTATCTTGTCATCATCGTAAAATAGCTCTAAGAATTTAAACCACAAAGTTGCGCCAAAGTTGAAGAATGCGGTTAAGCTTTTGTAGAAAATGAAATAATAGACGACGAAACTTGAAGTGTCATAATGAAATATCCAACCTAAGTTCGCACCAAATTGCTTAACACTTCTGAATGGCGTCCACTTGAGGAACTTGTGGGAATTTATAATTAAAAGCCTTTCCTTATGAGTGGCGTTTTTGAGGATGATTTATGAAGTATAAAGTAAAATTTAAGGCTGTATTAAAGATGTGTTCACTTTGATCAGCTAGTAAAGTATTTAAGTGTGTTCTAGAATTTAACATAGTAACAGAAAAACTCTAGGAAATTGTATTAAAATTTAACATATTGGAAGAAAATTATACATACTTAAGTTACAATTAAGTAATATTATAATATATCAAGAGGATTTCATACGTTTTAAATAGTTTATGATTTAAATGTGACCACAGATAATATCTCATTATGACGCAAAATTCTTTGGTATGAGACCTTCTACGACCAATATTGACGTACTGTTCTGAATGCTGGGTCTCGAGTAAGAAAGATGAGGAGCTTACTTGTGTTTGAGCGTAGGATACTGCGACGCATTTATAAAGTTGTTTTCATGAATAATCTATGATACTACTACGAGCTATACCAAATATATAGTCATTCAAACATCATTAATGCCAAAAAAATACGATGACTACGATGGGCAGGACTTTGGTGGAGTCAGCCAGATGGTCGTCGATCCCGGGGTAGGTAGAAGTTAAGATGACTGGATGACATCGGACGAGACCTTAAAAATATCATCGTCAGGCGCTGGAAACAAAAACCCCAAAGTAGACCGACGTGGAGAAATTTATTGAGCCAGACCTAGGTCCACCCGCGGCTATAGAGCCTCAGATAATGATGACAGAAGATATCTGACGGAAGTGTCCCTTCCTGTCGCGGAATTTAATACCTTGCCAATTATGACGGCGAGTCATAATTGAGAATTACGCGTTGTCTTATACTGCATAAAGACTTATTTCTATTCACAATTTACAGGAACAATTTCAAGAGAGTTGTTTCTTTATTCAGTTTAAACCGCAGTATCAAGACACATTGCGTTCCGAGCGGGGATTTTACCTTCGCGGCGGGGATTTCCCTACGCGACAATATATTCTACAGCCACTTTAATGCTAATCTTAGATTGTGGCTCATTCTTAAAAAGAAAATTGTAGAAGAATATAGTATGAATTTGAAATAATAAACTTATACCTAATTCCTTTCGAATATATCATGTTAACGCATGTTAACTCCGTAAAAAAATGGATGTAGATGAAGCAAACCTAGGTTGTGAAAGTAATTGCTTACCTATTTTTTATAAGTTAGTACTGTTAACTATTTAAATTTCGTAACAAAGTAGTACACTAATAGCATCCAAGATATGATCAGTTTTCCCTTTGTTTCCTAGCGCGGCTTTCTAACGCTGGTTGCGTTAGAAAGCCGCGTTATAAAGCCTCCGCCAATCACGAATGAAGCCAAGTAAGTGTCGTCTTGTATAATTTAACGGCGGATTAAGTTATTCGACGAAATGCCGCGCTCATTCACTCCGTCCTAATTCAGCTATTGAGATAAATTCCATGTAATTCAAGAGGGATATAGCCGCCACAACTGTGTTTGCATAGCAGATTTGCTTCGATCTTTTTGGCGGAATGATGGTGGTAACTTAATGAAGATTCTTACCGCTATATCTTAATATCCAACACTAAGATGTTCAGACTCATAGTCGGTCTTTGGGACGGATTTATTTTTATTATATATTTTTAACAAACACATACTCATATTACAGTATAGTAATAGAATAAATAAAATGATTTCGGCTATCTCGAAAATACTAAGGATTTGGATCACATTTTGTATTTAAATAAGTATTTTATTTTTTTATGCAAATTCTTAGTAGAGCCTAAAATGTATACGAGATAACGCTAGATCATTATTTGAATTTCATTCACATTATTTGAATTCCTCTATTTTTGTTTATCAGATTTCATGTAATACTTAAAATAGTGTTAATTTATTAAGGTACTTACAGTTTGTAATGTTATGGAAAATCGGAACTTTATAACACAATCAAATGATTGCTTTATAGGAAGATCCAAATATTTGTAAAAACATTTTTTATTTTAATTTTTTTTTTGAGGAAGGTGGCAAACGATCTAGCGGTACACCCGATATTAAGTGACCGCTACCCATAGGCATCTGCAACAAACTAATGAGATGCAGATGCGTTGCCTACCTTTAATGGACGTAGGAGGGAATAAATAGAAAAAGGATATTTCCTCCTTCTATCCATCCTCTCCGCCGTCAAATCCTCTTCCCCTGCCCACCCTTTCCTTGTTAGAAAAGAATAGATAGGGAAAAGGGACTAGTATTTAGGCTTCCGGCACCTCACTCATCAGACGAAACACAGAAAGACTCCTACTTCACGCCTGTCTTCTGTGAGGTCATGGTATTTCACCGGTCGAGCCGGTCCATGCGTGCAACAGATGTTATTGTTGCGGGCTCATCCCGTCTATATTTTGTCTCCAAGTTGTTTGTCTTGAAAGTCCATATCTACAGATTTTCGTTATCTTTTTTCTTATAATACAAAAAGTATTATATCTATGGTATAAGATAAAATCCTTTGCAGCTAATACCTCTATTGAATTTTCATGTCTCGTAGCTTTGATGGCAGCTACGTAGAGACGTAATTAATTTATCGTAGCGAGGGAATCTCTACGAAGTGCTTTGAACGCTAGAGTAAGTTAATAAAAAGTGAATTTAAAAGGCCTAGTTTGATAAAAGTAATATAATAAATAATAATTAGTAATGCCCGTATTTCATTAGATAGAGATTAAACATTTCCATTTGGCACGGTCCTGGCAAACCTCTCTCGCTTCTTCTACATCGATACATCTACGCATACATGCTCTTCGTTTACAGGTGCTCTGAAGATAGCCTTCATTTTTTATGTCACTAATCTGTTCGGTATAACAACGGTAAAACATGAAAGAAGTTTTAACACAACTGTTGAGTCTCATTGCCCAGCGCTCGGGTCATCTGTGACAGCATTAACGTACATGTTGGTTACTGATTTTAAAAAGACCTCGAAATTATATATCATTACAGTGGTAAAGCCTGCAATAACAAGATCTGTTGCACGAGTGGGCCGGCTCCACCGGTGAAATAGCACAACCTCACAGTAGACAGGCGTGACGTAGAAGTATGCTGCTGCGTTTCGTCTGATGACTGAGGTGCCGGTGGCCCAATTTCAGTCCACTTCCCTTTCTCATTCTTTCCTAGTAAGGATAGGATGAGAAGGGGAAGAGGATTAGACGGGGAGGGGATGGATAGGAAAAGGAAATATGCTTTTTCCTGTCTATCCCGTCTTCTGTCCATTAAAGGTAGGCAACGCATCTGCGAATCATTTGCTTTTCGGATGTCTGCGTAGGGTCACTTAATATCAGTTGATCCGCTTGCTCGTTTGCCACTAAGTGTTGATTTTATTAGAATAAATGATGAATAAGGGTCGACCAAAGGGTGCTGAATAACAATCTTGCTCTACCTAGGTGGCGCTGCTTCTGCTATAAAAAAAATTAGCGTATCGATAGTTACTTAATATTCAAGCGCGCCTACAAAAGAATAAATTACAACCTGGAGAGTTAATCTATTTTATATAAACTTATTTCAGTAAAAAAATAATTCTACTCGTGTCCTCGTAACCCATTTGGGGTAAATTTTATGAGTGTATATAGTTGCCAGTTCATATAGCCTATTATTTCACAAATATCTCAGGGATTGATCTATATATAGATATATATCAGCAAGGCACGAACACAAAAAATGTAGATAAAATAATCTTCGTGTTAATGTTGCCAACACTGCGCGAGGTACTTCTTAAAAAAAAAACTCAACTTATAAACACACTACTTTTATTCAATTTCACAAGATAATATTGACTTCCGAATTTCTATTATCTCGAGCAATTCGTGCTCCGCGAGGTCTAGTATCTGACTGAATGAATAACATTTTTAAAATGTTCAAAATAGCGTCATGTAGTAAAGTGCTGAGTGCACCTTTTCTTCATACAAATTAGGGTTATAACAGTACGTACACTTGTTTGCTGGGAAAAAATTGATTAGCTGTCGCTTGATCTCAAGTGGAGTGTGCATCGTTCGACTTCAAAGGCCATTTTAATCTGGTTTTAATATCCTGTGGCAGGTCCTCCTATGCTGTGTTGTGACATTATAATATGACCACGTAGAATCAATATCACAAAATTGACATCAAAGAAGCACTTTATGAGAGTATAACGGAAGGAAAACCAATAGAAAGTTTTTGATATTATATTTTGGCCAACAATAATTTATTGAAAAGAAAATGGTAATAAGAAAACTTCAAAGATGTGAATTAGAGAGTGAAAGTTTGAGTGAAAGAGTTTAAGAGTGATTTGGGAGATTTAAACTGTAAGTAAGTAAGTAAGATGTAACTTGAATTATTAAGTATTTAAAGATGTGCCGTTCCCATACTTATTTACACTTCAGTAAACAAGTAAGTGGTTTGGGCATATTGAAAGGATGAATGATGAGAGAGTGACAAGACAAATTTATCTTGCAAAAGTGTGTGGCAGTGTTGGCAGGGGACGTCCCAGAAGAACTTATATCGATCAGATTAGTGACATACTAAGGAAAGGCGATATA
>DWTW01000683.1:0-15046 GCA_018246275.1 Papilio slateri | reverse complement strand
ATGCACTAACAAATTGATATTTCATTCATATCAACGTGTTACTGCAATTGGCATGTGAAAATACTAGTATTGCGGCAGTTTATCGCCTTAATTCGAGACGACATAGAAATCTCTTTTAATTGAACTACATGGACATTTGGATGTCATGGTTTTGTTTTTTTGCATCTATACTGTATAAATTAGCTAAATACTTTTTACGATTTTTCATTAGATTAATACATAAGGCAAGTAGGTAAAAAGTCCACTTCATAGGTCTTCTAATTTGTTTTACACGTATAAAACCTAGGTATCACATCAATAATTTCAGTGATCAATCTTAACTAATCTAACTTTACGAATATTAAAGTTAACAGAAATACCGTAAATTATTTGTTTGCGTACAGGATATACAATTATGAGAGATATTTCATAACTGATTAAAGGACCAATACGAACAATGCGACGAGATAAAGAACCTACTAACTATAAGTAGTAAATGATAAAAGAGCGGCGTTATCTGTAATTATGTGCTACTATTCATTTTAATGAAAATATTGCTGCCCAGATACGTTATGTTACCGAATAGGAGATGTTATTTATGAATTAGAAGCGTGTTGCCACAAGAAATCAAGACGCTTGTGTATTTGAGATTTCTGACGGCCTGTGTACGCAGTGATAAGAAAAATTATATACGCAGTTAGCGGTTATTGTGAGTTATTGTACGAGAGACCCGATAATGCAACTCTCCATTAAACTATGTAGTATCTGATCTTCAAATATATGTGTAAAAAATATATTTCTTTAGGACAATTTATGAGGTCTTTGCAGTTGGCATAGGACAATTAGTTTTTTGAAACATAATACAGTAAATATGATATTAAAGTTAAACTAATTTTACGCCCGTCGTTTCGAGTACTTTACAGCACCCCCGTGACCATGAGGCTCCCCCGTGACCATGGGTGCTGTAAAGTATTCGAAACGCCGAGAACAAAAACATTAAATAAACGCGATAAAATCCGTAAAATTAGTTTAATTTCAATGTAAAATCATATTAATTTTAAGAATATAATGTTACGATTATATTCTTAAAAGTAGTCTTTTAAAAAATCATAACTCAAATAGCCTGGAATGAATGGATGAGCTCGCTCGAAAAAAAGGCCTTTCTCCACTGAGCCGATCTATTCATTATACAGTCGTATCTGTAACGTTGGCTTCTTTCATTTATTATACCTTGAGTCAAACTCTTTTATATAGAGGAATAGCCTTCAAACTTATTTAATCATGACTTCTGGTATCTGAATTTTTTTTTGTATCATTTTAATGAGCACAAAATAAAACATTAGATTTCTCCAATATTACTACAATTATACTCGCACTCTCACACTATGATGGTGAGACGATCTATAACACAAGCTGCTTACGTTTTAAATAAAAATAAGTGGCTCCATTGTCCTTGTCCTGTCACATCCATGATATGTGATTTTAACAAGATGGTGCTGCCTTATTGTAAAGCCCTATATTTCGAGACCAAAGCGAACAGAAGAAAGGTTCTGCGATGTTACAATTATACATTTTTTCCACTTACTACGTATTCAATTCAGAATAATTTGTATTTCAGCATTAAAGTTTGAACATTTACAAAGAATTCTATCTCAGTGTTGAGCAGTTAAATCTGTAACTTGTTTTGTCATTAGGAATTGATTAGGTTATATAGTTGAAAAAAAATGCGATGTTTGTGGCTTTTGTTAATTATCAAACTTAATTGTGTTGGAAATATCAATTAACTTTTTTTTTGTTGGTTTTACTAATATTTATAATTTGTGTCTACAATTGAAAATTGGAAAATATTTAATTCGTGGTTCGTTTAAGCTACATTAATTTAGTTCATGTAATTTCGCTAAATTAATCGGTATCATATTGATAGTAATATATTAATTAGTATTAAATTTAACAATAAAAAATATATTTAATTACATAACATACAGTTACACAACACAGTATAGATATAGTCAGTTAAATAGTAAAACATGTATACGCTAAGTATAGTTCGAGACCTTTGTTCTTTTCAATGGCTGATACTGAACGGGAGTTTAATTTTCTACACCATTACCCGCTCGATACACGTTTAACACTTGCCATGTCACTTAGCAACTCTCACGCGTAACCTGGAGTTTTAAGTCGTTGGTGACGGAGTACCCGTTAATTTCCTTTCAATCAAAAAACAAGGGTAATGGCCCATTTGAATAATCCTATGATGACAGCTTTTGGTCATAAAAAATGAATGTAGAATTTTTTGATTTGATGAGAATGTTCGCCTTCAAACTTCAACACCTCTTATTTAATATAAGAAAACATTCAGATTAAATAAGATATGTTGAAAACTTAGTTAAAATAATTAACAATGGCTGTATATGGTCACGTGTAATTTTTGGAATAGGTCACTTTGCCCTAGGGCTTCCATTGTTGACTTTAACCACTACGGTAATAATATCCTTGATTGTAAAGTCAACGAACGGTATTTTATTGCTGACAAAAGTATGTAATCTCTTTTGTCGTGTTTAATATTAAGGGACCTCGGTCACTATCGCGGCAAACATATGAGCTAAATAAAAAAGAAATGAGGTACTGCTGTTTTACTCCCCAGTATTTACCAAAACGAGAAAAAAGGAGCGTAAAGCTACGCGACTGGGACATATTTCAATAAAAAATATGGTTGGACGCATTTTATGTAAATATGGTGTTTTGTTAGGCACGCAGAAAAAGGTTCTGAGATTTCTATGTATTTTTTCAGCAGATGCTGCTAGTTAACTTGATGTGTGCTACGAAGTTATCAATTACATGTTCAGGACAATGTAAATATTCATTTATCTTACTTTATTTGTATTTTTACGCGACCGACTCAGAAGACGAGTAATGTTTTTGCGCATGCAATGTACGTCGATACATATATACATCATATTACACATTCATTGTTCCTGCCCCTTTTCCCACTTTATGTGGGGTCGGCACAGTACGACCATAGTCCATATTGTAATAGGTTTTGGCTATAGTGTTTTTTTTAAGGCCGGCCGCCTGCCTGAAGCCAACCCGCCTCGGGTAAATATATGAAATATTAGTAGATTATCGAAATAATTTACTAATATTTCTTTTTACCATGGTTCATGACAAATGACTATATCACCAAGAATCACCAATAAAAAAAATACCAAGTATACTACGAAATGGATCAATGAATCATAGATTTAAATGATATTATTTGCCTTGAGACTAAGTTTAGTTTACCAAGCGCTGAATTAACAATGTAATACAGTATCCACAAGTCAAGTCCAGGAACACTTGTAGCATGTTCATTGTAATCCTGATTTAGTTAGCCATTGAATTGACGTCGCTCATTGTAGACGCGCAGGAAGTGCGTTTATAGGAGTGGAACATTTCAGAAGGACATGAATAAAATGCCATGGAAAAAAATGTGTATTTGTGCTAGAAACACAAATAATAACGGGTCCGATTGAGAGTCGAGCCAAATAAATTGAGTGATATTTTTTTAAAGAGCCTTTTATGATATTTTCCATCGTTAGTTAATTATTCCTCAATATCTATAGCTTTAATTCTTTTCAATAAATTTTAATCATGTAAACAACAAACATGTCAACGAACATTTGTGCAGACACACGATGTAAATTAGCGATTTAGTCTCGCTTGCGAAACCGAAAGCGAGCGACGAAGACAGTCAGTTTTCGTTGAAACTAATATTGTGTAAACACCATTACTTAACCGACGAACACAAGTGTCCTCTGCACGTGAACCACCATCAAATGACACGTAGCTCCTCTCAACGATGAAGTCTTTGCTACGATCCAGTGGTATACGAAGGTGTCCATGTTAGTTGGTCGTTGTGTCGCCTTATTGTCGGGCATCTTACGGCACATTAGTGTATTTGACACGTAGTTGCAAAATTTGCTCCGCGTTCCAGTTTAAATAACGTGTTGAGGGTACACCTTCAGGCTTTTTAAATGTTAATGCTTTAAAAGCTGGAGATCAATTTCGATTACCAAAATCACTAGTTAAAATTTGTGTCGGCTATATATATATTTCTTGTAATTTGTTCAATTGATGTGATGGTGGCTCAGCCATAGCCGCTCGGACTAATAAGGTTTGGTGACAGTAACATGACCAGGTTGCCTATCCCCTGATATCTCCTGTAAACCATCTTTTATGTCATCTCAGAAACCAAGAGAAATAGGTAAAGTAAACTTCTAACAACAAGTATGCACTATGAGCATGACTGTTGCCATTGAAGCACATCCAATCACTTGCACGCCGATAATTTAAAATATATTTATTATTAAACATGCATTGTTTGCAAATTAACTGGGAGGTGAAGGCGCGCAACAAAACGTGTCGGCGATCGTGTCACAAATAGCTGTGTAATCAGTGTTCGTAGCTCATACTCCGAACAATGGACTAACCAACACATTCCCATTATAACCAGCAGGCCACATCTCTTTCCCATCCTCCTCTCTTTCCTTATATCTCTCTGTGTTTCCTTATTCTGAAGGTGCGACCTCTCTTTGTGACCTCTCTCTTAAGATTTTCTTCCACTCTGTGTGGTTCTCTGCAAGGTGGATGGCACTGTGCATTCCACTTTCGAGCATGGTGCTTATTTAATCTGTCCAGCGCATAGAGTGCCGATCTCTGCGTCTCTTACTCTCACTTTTGCCCGTAACGGAGAGTTTTTTCAGATTGTCGTGCGAGCACCTTGCAATTCGATTCATACTCGAGGATACGGCTGAGGCATACGGTAAAAAATAATTTAGCAACTTTGAGTTGTTCATGTGTGCAGTTCATGGCATTATCAGCAATCTCCGCCAAAACCCCATCTCGAAACGGTTTATGCGTCTACGATCTGCCAGCTTGAGGGTTCACGTCTCTACTCCATAAAGAAAGACCTATCTTTCGGCAACCATAGCGAGACTATAATATAGTACGAGTTTCATTATAGTCGCCGTAATACTTCTGTCATTCCAAATCTTTAGGAGCTATTTTCTCTTATTTAAACAATGCTGGTAACGCATTCGTTACTCTTGACAGCTCTGGATTTAGATGAGAAGCGGAGGTCAGATAATATCCGGTGATATCCGAGCACGCTCGTTTATCTCCTTCTACTATAAAAAAGCCTGATTGAGGAGTCTTCTGCTCAGCAGAAGCTCAGTCCTGCCTAACAAACCTTGAAGTGAACTTCTTCACTAGGTCTTCGGAGCAGAGTCACTCGCGCCCTCCAAACAGTCGCTAGCTGCGTGATTACACCGTTCTACACGCGCATGCGCAATCTAGATGCACGTGCTGCTGGCCTCACGTCGCGTCGATACCATCTGTGGTACAATGTTTACACTATTTTGACATAACGTTACTTCTCTGCCATTAAAATTTTTGGAATTCTCGGTGACTATTCAACGGGCATGAAGCCTGAGAAAATTACTTGCTAGCAATGGAATGTTAAGATATTTGACGACGAACTCGTTACACTTAGGGTACGCAAATATCTAATTTATACGGTCCTAATGTAAAAATACTATCTTCATAAACATCTATATGCCTATGCCTGATACTACTTGGTATATCCTCTTTCAAACCATGCTTTCCTTCTCGCGCTGTCTTATTTTGTGACAACTAACTTCGTATTAATAGGAAAACATATGTACGCAGGTGATTTAATCAAATGTAAATATAGATCATTGTTTTTTCAATTTTTATTGAGAGTTCACAACCTACAGAAAAAAGTGCCAACACACATTAATACAATAATGTTCCAAGCACTTTCGAAATCTTCCTATAGCATAAGTAACTTTGAACAAGAAACTTATTATGTTTCTTATAACGGCGGTGCTAATAGCATATCAGTTCTTCCAAATAACAATCAAAAGCGTTGCTCAAGCGTATAATTAATTAAAAAAATGAGGTAATACTCCATGCGCATGCGCAAACCTGAGGTTGAGTTACGCAAATAGGATGCCTGAGATCATAATCTCCTAATGCGAATATCCTGACTACGCCAATAATAACTATATAAAAAAGCTTACTTATGACCATTTGTATTAACTATCTATACGATATTTATTAATATACCCGTAATAAAGCGGAAGAGTTTTGTTGGAACGTGCTAATCTTAGGAACTTCTACTCGGATTGATCGCACACCGGTCTTTGTAATTTTACTCCGCTCCTATAGCCCAAAGGATTTCGTCTTGGCAATACACAAAGAATTTTTCAAATCCGATTGGTAGTTCCTGAGATCTGTGCGATAAAACAAATTCACGTTTTATATTGGTATAGATTTAAAAAAGTAACTTCTATTGTTTTAATTATTGGCTAGCATTGCTGAGTGTGCTCTATTTATTTGTATAATTCCTACACCGAGAACGGCATTATGTCATCGCATTGTTTCATTAGAAGAAGTATAAAGACTATTTAATTTATGTTACGTTTTAAAGAAAAAAAAAAGTCTTTGGAAACTTGTTACAAAAATCTCTCGTCCTCACGCAACATCTCGCTTTAATTACTTAATATGATTTGTATCTGTATGTTACGTGAGTGCGCATGCGCATTATCGGAGCATCAACGCATTCGCACGCTCTAAATCCGCCATTTTCAAACGCGGTTTGCAACAAAGAGACGTTACGTGTGGTAGCTTTGCTACCGCTGGTACCACATAATGGTTAACTGCATTCAGGTTACCGACTAATGCGCTGCTAAATAGGTCACTAATGACCTAGCATCTAGGTACCTCAAGTTCATTCACCTTACAATTGTTTAAATTAGTCCTTCTCATTAGTGCTGACATTACTTGCATTATTTAAGTTTGCAGTGAATAGGTCTATCTCTAATGTGAATTACTATTTGTGTCAATATTATTGCGTCAAAATTTAAGGGTACCATTCGCTAGTCAAATCCTTGGTTTAGGGAGCCCATATTACGTATCGATGTAATCAAGTCTAATGTCTACTAAAATGTCCTACTTGTGTCGCCTAATATTAGAAAAGAACATCGACAGATAAGAGAAAGCAAAAGATAAGCTAAAAGGAGTAATCTGATATAATTTTAAACACAAAATACCTTGGTACCATTGTTATGGATATGGACACCGATTTTTTTAACTAATATAACGACGTAATAAATACGACCAAAGTAGACGAACAAAAAGGAAAAGTGATGTAGACATAAAAACAAAAAAAAATAGCGTCGTATCGAGAATATTTAATGAATAAAACAAGTTATTTAAACTGTGATAACATACATGTGTATAACGGCGTAACTAACGTGACAACATGTGTTCTGCAGCGCAATCAGTGTAGCGAGGTGAGCGGCGGCAAGCGGTTCGCGTTCCAGTCGACGGTGCGGCGACGCGAGCGGCGCCGGCTGGCGGAGCGCCTGTCCCGAGAGGCTGAGCTTAAGGAGCAGCAGCGCAGGACCGAACTGGAGGCCATGAGGAGGTACACTACGCTACTGCCGTAAAACGGGGGAGTTCGCGCATCGTTAACACCGACGATAAATATGGGCTGAAGGAGGCGCTGGGGTCGACGTGTTTCATGCCCATTAGGGGATGACTTATTACTGATAAGGAACAAACGAAATAATTTGTGCGGAGTCAAAAAAGGTGCGTGCCGAACCGACCAAGTCTTCGGTCCGTATGACATATGTCGTTGGGACCAAGCTTGGTAGTGGTACGTGGAAGGCAGTTAGGCAGCAATCAGTGATCTCTTTTCACTGGATTATTAGATCTCTACTGTGTCTGGATCCGAACTCCGCTACAATTATGGCTTTATGTACGAAAGAGAGGAAGAGTAGAAGAGGACGAGATCTGGAGAACCTCCTCGCCTTTACTTCACGCCTGTATTCTGTGAGGTAATGGTACTTCTCGGGCGAGCTGGCCCGCTTGTGCATCAAGCTGCTGCTTCTCGCTCTACCACTGTTCCCGACACCAGTAACGTCATATTAGTAATTGTCACATATACTTTATTTCTGTATATTTAGAGTGGAAGAAGAGTTCCAGCGGAAGCGCGCGCGGGAGAAGGCCAGCATCCGGCAGCAGCTGCGTCTGGTAACCAGCGGCGCCTCCAGCCTGCCCACAAACACACACAACAAGGTACAACAACATATATATATAAATGTAGAGTGGAGGAAGCGGAAGGCTATATAATGCTAAAAATGTTATGTTTCCAGGGTAGGGACGAGCCGGAGGGATGCAGCCGCGAGGTGGCGGCTGGCGAGAGAGCACGGGACGCGCCCCGCGCGCGACACAGCAACCCCGCCTCCGACACCGGCAGCCGCAGCAAGAGCACCACGCCGGTATCTACACACAAACATGTTAAGCACTAGATTTATAGAAAAAGAAGACTAAACTAAGAAATTATCAAGCGGGTCATCTTATATTAACCGACAGTGAAATGTCCAGCAGTGTTGTATGACCGACGCAGGTTGATAGTGATGATGACTGATTATAAGCATCTGGAGCAAATAAACCAGTATCAGATTCACGCATCCTTATGTAGGAAATAGTAGCGTAAATAACTGCCGCTAAAGTAAATACTTTACAAATAATAAGATACTTGTCACGCTGCAAGTCCTGTGTGTCAAGTGTTCGACTCTCAATCAAAATCAGAATTATATAATATCTTTTTTATTTGGGTTTGATTGCGAAATGACAATAGCCAGATTTTTATAAAGCTTCTTGCATAGTTGGTACCGATTGATCTCATGTTATTATTAGAAATTTTTGCCTATTACAGATACGTAGCGTGGAGCTGTCCGAGTGGCGCACGGGGCCGACGGCGCGAGTGTACCGCGACTGGGCGGCCGCGCCCGTGCTTGCGCACACGCACGCTCACGCCCACCCGCCCGCATGCGCCACCATCACGCACGCGCACGGTGAGCTCTCTCTGTCTCACAGCTACTTACCTACACGTTTTTCTTAAGCATATGGAATAACCGATGTGTGTTTCGCCATAAAGATCTAATGCCCAGATAGGAAGAACTGTAGATGTTATAAATGTAAATACAAATCGAAGACCAGCAGGTATATCGTGTCATATTGTGGTCCATATACGGCAAGCGATGATATCACATGATTAGCGAATGATGGACATGGACGTCGGGGTCGTGCACGTTTGTAAACGACTGCGTGCAAACAGGACAGTGCTCATGTTTTATATTATATTTAAACTTGCAATAAGTATCAATTTATGTAATTATCAAGTTAAAGATTTCTTGAATTCTTTACAACTTAGACGATTACTTGTCGAAAGCGATATTGAAGCAACCCATGCCAAATTATATTAAATTAAGCCAAGTTAAATTGCGAACTGTGTGGTCTGTGGTTTAATATAAAGTAGACCGACACTGCCCGCGCGCTAGGCCATGTCGGTGCCATAAAAATAAATACAAGTAGGACGGTCCATTAGCGCCTCACCCACACGCTACACGATTCCACTTCTACTTTTATTCATGTGTTTTTTGTTCAATTTTCATTTGTTTTGACTAATTTTATTTATATAAGTTATGATGCCGTGAAGAGACATGACATAACTTTAGTTCCGATAGATCCCGATCATTACGGCTCCATAAACTATTTTAAAAATTATGTAAACAATAAAGACGCGTGTAAAAGTGTCAGTTGGTGTGAGCAGTTCATTAGGATAGAGCACAGAACACAATATTCTCACGCAAGAGTGACTGTTGTCAGCAGTGGAGGCGGAGGCGTTCAGCGGGAGCCCGCGCTCCGATAACTACCGGCTGGAGTTCGCGCGGGGCCGCTCGCCGCGCACGCCGCGCCCGCCGCGCCTCCTGCCCGCGCCCGCATCGCCCTCGTCCTCCAGCTCCGAGCTCTCGCTGCGAGCACTACGCGTTAGGTACGTACTTCATCAACTTCACCTTCTTCTTGTGGAGGCGGAGGCATTCAGCGGCAGCCCACGCTCCGCTTACGTTTTATTTTTTTATTTTATTTTATTCGTCGTTTACACGTTTACGTCTTGTTATATATTAATGTTATGTGAAAGCATAATGATTTGTATTTTCCCTAAATGCTTCTTAATTAAGGCACTAAACGCACGAAGTCTGCTTGCACTAAACGTAGTTTACAAGTACTATAGTAGTTTATAGCGTATTCTAGCGTAGCTAACAAAGTATTACTGTGTTCCCAAGGTGGTGATGCTACCGAGTAGCGCCTTTATAACCACTAACTGCATACGACAGGTGACAGGTGAGTGCTTTAGATATTAGCTTGTTTTATGTCGTATTTTTTGATTATCTTAAAGGTTTTTTTTACATTTTTGTGTACACTTTGTATCAACCTTTAACATAATTGCATTATAATTGCTTGTTACTGTAACCTGTAACAGTTTGTTAGGAAACTTGATGACTCACTGTGAGTTCGCATCGCTGAAACATTTACAAAAAATACCCGACGGTTAGAAGTAAAATATAAATATCTCTTACTTTAGAAAAAAATAAAATTTGATAGTACTCTTGATCTTGATAATGACTCTTACCGTTACATTATTTTTTAACTAAATAAAAATGAAGAATCGTAATCTACAGGGAAAGTGGAGGGGAGACAGAGGAGTCGCCTCTTGCGAGCAAGCTGACGTCAGGGCCGGCGCGCGCATCCATCGCCATTCGTTGACCGACCGCCAACCAGCGCACATCGCACAAACACTCATTGCAATTTAATAAATATCAAATACTTGCGGTCAGGGTTAACGAAAAAGTAAATCATACTTTTATGGTTAATTTTAAGTTTAAAATGTGTATGTAGTTGTATTGCAGCTGCTAAAGATCTAAAAATCTTTGCTTAGAAATTTGAGATCTTTATTTGTGACCAATCGATATAAGCCGATATACATATATTGTTTCTGTTAAAACAAATTTAGAATAAGAAGAGAAATATTAAAAATTTCGGATGCTCTTAAATTAGTTTATTTCAAATTCATGTAAAAAGAAATTTAAGTTAAAGTAACTTAATGGTAAAGCAGTAATTAAGACCGCAGACCAGATTTTCGCTGGTCAACTTCTTAACATTATGTTATATTGTGTTCAATGAAATGAAGAAAGATACATTAAGATGGTTTTTTCTCTTTTTTTTTCACCATTACAATTAAAAATGATGATGTATTAATAATCTTTAATTATATTAGAAGTTGCAATAGACGTCTTCCACTTGCAAGCGAACACTGGAGCTTTAATATAGTTTATAACTGTATCTGTACTAACTTATATACGTAAAGAGGTGCTAAGTTTTAAATTATATAACGTAAAGGTTTAAGTTTATTTTTAAAAGCATCATTATATTGCTGACTATGTTATCGTTAATTCAGAATGTACGATCGTTAGGTTTTTATTTAATTTAGCAGAGGGTGATGATTTATAGTATTTGAAAAAAAAATTCTTTATATCACATACAAAGGCTTGTATCAATTACTAGGTATGCTTGGCAAAGCCACGTAAAGAAAAATTGTTTTTATTATACTTACCTATTGAAGTGCTTTTGGAAACATAATATTTTTAGTTATTCCAAAAAAAACTTTTTTTTACCAAAAAAACCTTCCGGCGTACTATATCGCTAGGAAGCCACACTATCCGTATCGACGACGTCACACCTGCGATATCAAAAAATCAACAATATTCCTTTTATAACCATCGTGTTTGTCGCGAATCGTTTAGAGACACACGAATCTTTGTGTTAGTCGTAACAGTTTGATTACAGCCCGGTAGTCGGTGCTCAGCTGTACTTATGTACTTATTTTATATATGTTTATTGCATATTATGTTGACGCGGGGCGCGGATGAACTAGGTCAGCGGAGTGGTGACCGCGCCGTCCGACCTTAGTGGTAGCCTTTAATGGATTACAAACCGAAACCCCTTCATTATTCATATACAATCGAAGGTATTGATCGACGGCCTACATACTGTAAGCAAGTAATGCTACGCGACGTGAAGCGACGCGAAACGAAACTAAAATATCAAATGGTCGTTGTATTTATTTGTAGCATACCTTGCCGCCATACTCAGTCGTTGTGTTGGTCGCATCATGTCGCATAGTATCGCGCCGCGTCGCGCCGCATCGCGTCCCGTCGCGTTCCGTCGGTCATCTAGGACAACGGGTTACAACAGTTTTAAACTTATTAAAATATAACGCTACAATGATTTAATAAAATCAAACTCGTCAAACTGTCACGAAAAGTCTGTTCAAAAGTTTATGAAACTGATAAGTTTAACGATCAAATTCTGTTATTAGCATTATAAAAAAGCCTTTGTCTTACTAAGCTTTCAAACGCACGTCTCGTGTTCTTACAGATACAGAGACACCTGTAATGAAGCCTTATCTGTAAAAGATGTTAGTTCGATAACTAAATGTGCAATACACAATGGATTTGGTTTAGAGTGATAATTTAATTTAGAGTGATCCCTCAAAGCTGGATGAATGAAGTACTTCTTTGTAAGTTCGTTCGCACAAATTTGTAATGATTGTTGATTTACGAGCAATATATATACATTATGAATATTTTAACTTTTAAAATAAGAATTGTATATATAAGTTATAGCTGCAAATACATGTATAAAATGATTCAAAAATAATTATGTAAAATGGAACAATAAACAATATTATATTTGTATAATTTGGTTATTTAGTTTCTTATAAATCCCAGTCCAAATGCCATCAACTCTAAAGCTTTACGGCTCTCTCTCGTACTGAAATACTTCCATAAGTTCCAGAGTCTACTCGAAGCAACCACAAAAACCTTAAGCGAACGGATTCTGAGTGAAGCGAGTTAAAAAATATCGATATTAAAAACACCAAAAATTTTCTTCCTTTCTCCTCTGGGATCTTAGTGTAGTCTTATAAAATAGCTTAACATCAGCTGACCAACTTTTTTGGACAAATTTATAATATAAACACCAACCACCGTCAAAATGAATCCATGAAAAGAAATTCTACGGGTCAACGTTACAAAATATGTAGTAATTTACTCGTAAATAAAGGCTTAAAACAAATACATCCACACCCCTTCCGAAATCCGGAACCAACAAAGGCGTGTTCAAATCGCGGCTCACAATAGCGCCATTAAAGAAACGCAATAACTTTCCTGTAATAGACGTAGGAAACAGTAGGGCAACGGCCGGGATGTTGTAAAATAATAAAAAAGAAATAAATTTATAGCAACACGCTTTCGGATTACATTGCGGCTTTAGTTGTATCATTTCTTAAAGCACAGTGTGCCAACATTCAATGGAGTGAAGGCCCGAAGCGGTCAAAGAAATTCTCTAGTTTAGGCATGCGCAAAAGAGTTATATTAAAAAAAAGGCTTAATGGTTTTGGAGGGAATTATTCGGTCTAGCGGGCTTCCGAAGCGGCGGTGTTTCTGTAACTTTGAATATTTTACAGTGTTGCAAGTTTTAATTCTTTGTAGTTATTGATTACCTTATTTTTTAAGTATTTTTTTACAAAGGTTAATGCTAAGGATAAAATATATTTTAATTGACTTTTGCTTTCAATGTTATTTATATTCGTAACTGCTACATAGTGGAAGCATTATCAAGTTAACGATATAACCGTGGCGGTAGAAGCATCCCCCTTTGACTTCGCATCCAGCCCACCCCGCTACCCGCCACGGCGCTACCCGGCGTACGTCTTCAGGTGCAACCTGCTACAAGAGGTGCCGGAACCGTCCTCCGCCCCCGCTGTGTTGGTGCCAGTGACGGTCCGGTCCGCCACGCCTCGCACGGTGTCGTCCCCGCCGCGGATAGTGGTGTCCCCGCCACAAAGGACCGCCATGGCGGACGGCAAGCCTGACAGCGGCCTGCGAGAGGCTCTCGAGGACAGGGATCCTAACGGCTTGAATCAACATGTGCAGGTAAGGATCAAGACGTAGTCCCAATGAAAATAACCACAGCTGTCGATATTACCTTTTTAAAAAGCTTATTGGATCCCAAATGTGACCAGGTCCTTGTCTTTCTACATACTCCAGGAACTAACGATTACGATTACAAACTAATAATTTATCCGAAAACAATTGCGACTTTTGAAGACGATACATAAATTAAAATTAAACTAATTTTACGGATTTAATTGCGATAATTTAATGTTTTTGTTCCGGGCGTTTTTAGTACTTTACAGTACTCGTGGATCAAATATGAAACCATTACAATACATAAAGTTTACTTTTGCATGCGCTGGTCCAGTCCAGTCCTGATCGAGAAGTCCAGCTATATATTTTATCAATAAAATACTCCAGGGGTATAGAATAAAAACTGCTTATGCCCACCTAAAACATAAGAAACAAACAAACATAGCATTTAAATTATGGAACGACATTTAGCCCCAAAAACCATTGGTCATTATGGATTACTCGGACTAGAAAAGCAAACGGCATATTCGAACAACTATGAAAAAAAGTCCTGTAGCGGTCAAATTAATAAATTTTAACAAACAACATTTCATAAAATCTGAAGAACAAGAAACACAAATTGCGTGACAGCGCAGGGGGCGGGGACGGCGTGGTCTCCGCCGCTTGGCCGTTATTAAATATTTTACCTGACATTTTATCCTTCGATCTTTATTCTATTAACATATTTAAAATTGTTAATTATATTACGATGTAAATTTTGTATTTCTATTAGGGTCCTAAATTTCCATCAATTTCTTTGATCAATTGTTTTTAGTTCTCTACCTAATGATTTTGTTAGCTTATCCTGGTCTTATGAAGTTGATCTGTTTTAAAGAAATTCACGTAGGTACCTAGAGTTTTATAAGTCATAATTTTTAAAGAAGTCTAAAATGATCAAAAAAGTTGTCTGAATATTCCATTCAATATTTTTTAAACCAACGTTGCAAGCAGTGGGCTCCAAGAAGTGGGGGTAGGTAGGCCAAAGATAATTAAACAAGATTTTTTAACATTGGTAGAGCCAAAAACAACAACATCTGTTGCACGAACGGTACCGGCTCGACCGGTGAAATACCACGACCTCACAGAAGACAGGCGTGAAGTAGAAGTATTCTGCGTTTCGTCTGATG
>DWTW01000682.1:0-15057 GCA_018246275.1 Papilio slateri | reverse complement strand
ATATATATTGTAATGATTATTTTAATTTAGAAATATTAGAATAATTCGCTACTGTTATCGCATTTAGGGAATTTAATATTCTACTGTAGGATTTAGTCCTATTAATTGGCAGTTATACATTTTCCTTTCACTAAGATAATGTTTCAATAATGGAATGGTTCAGTTCTTTCAACGCACCAGGAATAAGGGACGTGGCACGGACATATCACCGCCCCGGCCGCCAGTTGCCGGGTGAGCGATCAAATCTATTCACATTATACCCTGTGCGAAATATATTCCACTTGATAATATTTATAACATATCATTGGCAATATTTAAGTCCCTTACCCCGTTCACAATTCAACTAAATAACATGTAATTTGCCTAAATTCTCGCTAACGCCAAGCGGAATTTAGGATGAAGGTGAAAAATTAAAGTGAATAAAATTATATTGAAACATTTTATAGATAAATACATAATAAATTTAAATACAGATAAAAAATATTACTGTCAAGATAGTTTAGATCTAAATAGGTACGAATATGTCTAGAGTAGCGATAG
The DNA here is from genome assembly GCA_018246275.1 of Papilio slateri. Taxonomy (NCBI): domain Eukaryota; kingdom Metazoa; phylum Arthropoda; class Insecta; order Lepidoptera; family Papilionidae; genus Papilio; species Papilio slateri. The sequence goes on along the minus strand of DWTW01000682.1, from coordinate 14,517 downwards.
CACTAACCGCACTTCTCTTTATATTGATCCCCATTGAAGTTTATGTGTTTTATTTACAAATAGTGAACCTCGCCGGCGGCTGCCGTTTGCCGAGCGACATCCGTGAGTGAGGCACACGGTAGAATGCACACGTGTGGAAAAGCTGTGTCTTGTGTGTATAAGTAAGAAGTTTGAGTATTTTATATAACTTAATTACATAATATCAGATCTCTGAAAGGAACATAGAAGGAAAAGGAGGAAAAAATAAAGAAAAACAAAAGTTATCGATGATAAAAATAGTTTAATTATGAAACTAAAATAAGAATGAAATTAACCACACAAAAAGCTTAATACTAAAATAAGAAAATAAAGACGACAATGTAAATTAAGTTAAAACATTAAAACGTACGAAAAAGATTATTGAAATAAAAATTAGAGAGGAAAATAGGTAATCGAATGGAATAAAGAGCCGTGACACACATGCGCCTCAGCCTAATATCTAAAAGTATATCGGCTTTGACCGTAATGTACTATATCGTATCGAGTACAGTTGGTACCATACGAGATACACATTGAGAGGCGCAATAAAATGATAGTAAACAATGCAACAATGTGATATGCAGAGATATGTTTGACGCGGACACGCGAACAACGAATGCACACAGTTTAGACAGTCAAATAAAACAATTAGTATACCTATGACGAGCTGCGAGACAAGCGCTCGGACGCTCTCGGCCCGCACATCCTCAACGCATAACTTTAACCAACAAATTGAAACAATGTTCACTTACGATCAATTAAATTGCATATATTGCGCTTAATAAAACTCTCAAATATAATTTAACTGTAACATTTTTATTAACTTTTCAATAAATGTTAAGATTACATCGATCACGTTACCTAAAATAATGTGTATTGACTTTAAATTTGGCATCTCTTTCTAAACACTGATTTTAATTATTTTTATTTATTTTTTATAACTTTATCGTATTATACCTAAATATTTAAAAATACTTCTCTAAACACGTAAATCCCTAGAATTATCTATAAGTCAATACCAGTGTTACTGAGAAGAGTTAGGCCACAAAACGCTGCACACATTCGTAGCGAACTCTCCACATTGAGCACAGAGCGGGAATCCGCACAAAACACCCGGAGAAGTTTCTCACTCCAGTGAAATGAAAAGCATTTCACAATAACCATATTAAGGAACTAAGATGCTCCGTACTCCGATATTGCCCTGTAGGAAAGATGAATATGATATCGGAAAAGGCGACAGACTCCGATGGATGATACAAGCGAGAACAATTAAATTTCAATACTTATTATTAATAAAATTACAATATCTACTTTAACTAATAATTTTTGATTAAATAATTACTGTTTACTTATTTTAGCTTACATTATATAATTTGCATAATATGTATAGAATTGGCCAACAACGTTTCCTGATCGACAAACAACGATCATCTATATTTAGTTCCGTATGTCGATATGAAAGACCGTATCGATGCTTTTACGTCACCCATTACAAGAAACACTGCATTTTATAACGTAAATTTAGGTTTATTATTAATAAGAAAGATATGCATTTAATAATTTACTCGGGTGAAGGTATTCATTAAAAGTGCAGTGATGTGTGTAGCGTTCCACGCTGAAGACATTGGATATGTAATCTCCTTATTCGTGATTTAGTTTCATAAATACATAATCGAATTACTTCTCACTCGCAATAGACTGTCATCGACCGCACTCCGCTTCCCGTATCATTTCAAAACGCAGGCACAGAGGTGTCTGTACCCCCATAGAAAAACATTTTCAAAAACGTGCAAAATATCACCACACCCTGGTCACCTAACATTATCTAAACCGAGTTACTACCTACACGCTCTTACCGCAGACACATCGGTACTGAGTAATACAGTTTGTATGATCGAATTCCTCTAATAAACCTTACATTTTAATGTCAATCTATTTTTTTTTACTTTTAACCGTCTTACTAAGCTCTATTTTTATATCTTAAATCGCGATGCATACGATACGTTCTATAATAGTGTAAATATGTAATTTTTTCCGACTGTTACTTAATTAGAGAAAGTGCATCGTGTGCGACATCGACTTTTGTATCGATCGATTGTAACGCTGTGGCCTCAGAGTCACTAACTGGCGGAAGTCCTCAAAACGTTTTTAATCTGTATCTCCGAACTGTCACTTCATGTCAGTAACACGAAGACGACCCCGTACGCGAAACATCCAGTGTTAGCAACACAAATAACAAACAATCCGCTATATATATTTGAATAACTACTGCTCGTGACAACGAAGATATGTAATTCTATGCAGTCCAAGTATAAACTAGCTTTGACGACCGCACGTTGCGTCGTAAACTTTAGGAAATGTTTACAATAAATTGTCATAATTCAGGTATCTGTTTCACGCATGCTTTGCCTAATCACATAATCTGGACGTGAAACTGAACACTTAAAACTGGTCCTAAGTTAATGGCATAGGCTTCGCTGGGCACCATCCTATGTCGAAAACAGATAAAACAAATCCTAGAAGAGTTAATTCAAGAGAAATTTAAAAAGGTATTTTGTCTACAACATTAACGAGCTTACTTAATTCACAAACTTAATCTCTTTTGCATTGGACTAGACGCATTTTACATATAATTTAAGAAGGCAAAGATGTGTGAAAACCAATTCGTTGAAAAGGGAAAGTCCATGAATCACGAGAGCTCGCCGAAGCGAGCATTAGGTATATACAAAGTGCAAAGGGAAAGCTATAAAACTAAAATACTGATTTCTTAATGAAATAACTGCGTCAGAGCAAGAATACTGACTTCTTAGTCATGGAAAACCAGACCGCGGAGACTGCGGAGGGCGCGCTTGTCAGAACGGTGCGGCCGTTCCACCACATTACAATGAATATAACCCTAAAAATATGTTATCGCAATTGGCCACGCCGTACGCACGGCATCGGAACTCCCTAATAGAGTATAAATAAATATTTCTCTATCGATAATTGCTTAGTGAAATGAACGCACGAGCATTTATAGAATGTTGCAGCTACCATTAATATAAATTAACATCAAAATAAATGCATCATGTCACTATTATGTCACTAAACATAACATTTATACATATCGTGACATACTCACTAGACGCCCAGCCGTAAGAATAGTTATTACGCTACCTAACAGAGAAGACTGTCGGAACAATGGACAGAGTAAAAAAAACGTAATAGATATGGAAGTGGGTGATACAGAAAATAAACGAGCTATGCCTAACATAATTTATTTAAATGTTGCTACAACTAATATTGCACACACATACACATTTCTAAAGTATTTCAATATAATAATTATAAAAAGAAAAATGTGTATGCGTACAAAAAATATATTTAATAGAAATTCAGTAATAGTAAATTGTGCATATTAATATAAAGAATAAAATATATTTATAAAATATAATCTTATATCGATAACTGCAAATTATATGTGACAAAGTAAATATGTTTTTAACTAGTGATAAATATGTTAAAACATTCAGACGGCAAAGTTGCCTGAAATAATAACCGTAAACCAACAATGTCTCACATTGCATAGCACTGGGAAATGCCAATGTAAATAATTCTAGCGCAATCTAATTGCAAACAATCGAAGTTCACCGACAGACACTGTAAATTTAAAATTAACGGACACATCCGGTACATATGTAATATGGAAATAAAAATAATATAAGGGATGAATATCACACCAAAATAGAAATCCTCCCCGTAAGTCAGTGACAATCCGTGATAGCGAAAACTTCAGGTTTCTGGATAGTGGAGTGAAGTGAAATGACCCTTAAATAACATGTACAGTTAGAGTAAGATGTACATTTACACTAAGGAGATAGAGTAGCACTTAACTTCTAGACTGATCCGAGTAAGCGTATTATAGATTATACTTAAAAATTTCAGTCGAGCATTATTCTCGATTTGAGTGAGAGGTACTATATTATAATCGACAGTCGCTGCGTCACTCGACACGCGTTCAATATCAATACAGCTAAGGAAATGGATTTTATAATCGCTACAGCTGTCAACGAGGGACGCGACCGGCAACATTTGTGATTGTGAACGAATTAAATCGAAACAATCGATTACGAATAAATATAAAGTTTTATTTGAGCCCAAAATCTGAAATTGACCCAAGAAAATATGAATCGAATCGTTTATGGATTATAAATCGTTCACAAACACTTATGTAGATCATCGATTGTGTGATATTCCGATGTTGGCGGCAAATGGAATTTAGATACTCGATTTGGAGAATGAAACCCTGAGGTGGTTCGACTCGGACAGCTGGTAGTTGTGCATCTTGATGAGGGCGGCCACGGCGTCGTCGATTGATATCAGCTGCACCAGCGCCATTTTGCGGTCCTTCCTAATAAATTAAAAACAAACATCATTACAGAATGTGCACGATGTAACACACTTCACTCAAAGAATAGAAAATATTCTATTCATTTTGGCAATCAATATAAATAAAAGTAAATGTTTGTATGTTTGTCCTTTATGCGTTCCTAAACCATCGATCAAATTGTATTTAACCTTTATCGAGTCGAGTACAGTTAGTATTTGGTTAAAAAAATTACGATCCAGTGCGTATGGCGAACGCACTGGATCGTAACTTTTTTAACCAAATACTAACTGTACCCAAAAGTACTTCAATAGACATTGCGGCGCGCGGCCAGTGTAAACAATCGACAAACATGGACTTCAATATTCTACTGAAATAATTTCTATTGTTGGTCACTAATTTATCGCGTATACTAAAATGGTAACATCAAAATTACGATCTTTGAAATGATATCAACAGACCTGAATGCCACAATTAAAAATAATTAAAAATGTAGTTAAAATATTTAGAAGAAGTTTTTAAACAGTAGCACCTTCATTTCATATTAAAGTGTAGATGATAAACTGGCATTATCAGTTAAAATAAAACACTTACGGGAAGAACTTGAACGCTTTGATGGAGAAGCCCCGCTTGGCGAACGCATCCTTAATATCGTCCTCGGAGACGGTCGCTCTGCGGACATAAGTACACGTCATGAGACCATTCCGGTAACGTAATGACATGTCGGATAGGGCGATAACTTACGGAATGTTGGAGAGGTGCAGGGTGGCGCTCGGCGGGTAAATGTTCTGGTAGTTTTTGCTGCCCGGCTTCTTGAATCTATGCAGCGGGCTCTGCGAGTAATCTCTGGAAATTGATATATACAAAATATTCAATAAATGAAATTAATTTTGCGGTTTTTGTGATCAAATATTGCAAACTGTATAACTATTAGAAAGAATAGTATAAAAGAAACATCTTTGATGTTATCTCGATCTCTTGGGTGTATTTTTCGACAATAATAAATAATTAATTTAAGCTAAGAAAGCTTTGTAGTTGACTAAAAATGGAACATACAATGGACGCGGATTTTAGAATTCCCAGTAGCATTGTAACCACTATTATTCTGACTGTCGGTGTCGTCGGCTCGACCGAGAAGTATACCACGAGGCAGAATACAGGCGTAATGTAAAAGTATTTATACTTCTAAATTGCATCTGATGAGTGAGATGCTGCAGGGTCCCATCACCTTGACCTTTTTCTTGTCTCCTTTCTACTTCTCTTTCATTCTCCCTTCTTCTTTCCTACACTCAGGCTGGTAACTCGTCATAATATACTTGAAAACATCGTTAATGTTGACGTGCAGACGTCCCGTTACGTCACGTAAGTGACTGACGTGGCGTATGACGTACCTGGTAAGGCCGGCGTCGGGCTGGCCCTCCTTGGGCAGCTGCACCGTCTGGTGCTTGCTGAGCATGACGCGCATCGCCTTGCCGAACACGCGCAACTTATCCATGTGCGTCATTGCTGTCAAAACATAGCAGATAACATATCAATACAAATAAGAATATCACGATACGACCAATATCGACTTCAATAAATAAGAGTTAGAAGGTTCATTAGCATCGACAATCTCTAATGATGTGTTATTACAATCAAATCAATTTCATTAATCGGTTCGAACTTCGCGGAGTCGTGTAGTACAGAATAGTATTAAGATAGTGAAGTTTCACTTAGGTCGTTGAATCCACAATGTCCATGAACAGCAGTTACAAACTGGACGACGTAGCGACTTTCTACAAGATGGCCCGACGATCTGATCAAGGCTGTGGAAAGCCACTTGATCCGGACAGCATTGGACCGATCGTTGTGGAGATCCTTGACGGAGTCCACGATGAAGTTTTACAAAAATGGCACAATATATTTCAGTTCTTATCGTTCTCTAATCAAGTATAATCTATTGAGATTACTTTAAGTAACTTTGGTACGTTTCGTGATACTTGAAGTCGCAATTTACGAATATTACTAGTAGCAAGTAGTTGTTTTGATGGAATGTTTACCAAATAATGTTTTAAAATATTAGGGAATGTAAAAACAGCAACATATTTCCGACGTTACTTGCGGGAAAGCTTCGCGACATAAATAATTATTCTGTAGCGAACTAATGATGACGATTTAAACCCGAGACTCGTGCATTACGGCCGCTACAAACTTAACGACATTACACTCTAAATTGCTCATTATACTGTTATACCTCTAAATCCATAAAAATATGTAATAAAATATTGCGTATATTTATTAATTCCACAATGTTTAGTAACAAAAGAAGTATTCGACTTTTAATTTATTAATTAATTGTTAAATTCGAGTACGTTTACAATGAATAATATAAAGTAATCGTCAAATAACAATACAATTTTACTGATTTTATAAAGTAATCTATAACACAAAGTACTTCGTCTTCTTAAATAAATGTAAGTATTGTAGTAATATAGTAGTAAATCTTAAATAACATGTCTCGTCAGATCTAGTCGCACTAGCCTCAGGTGTCTTAATTTGGAACTGAAGCAACGGAATTTGGAATTAGAAATTGGTCGTTTCTTTGAAGTTTGTTCCAACTACCACCCATTTTTAAATGGAGACCTACCAGTATATTTCAGTAAATTTATGAGTTGTGCCATCCCGTGTTCTCTCTATGAATGTATTAAATGTGAAAAATATATTTTTATCATACTCGGGCATTATTCAGATGTACCACTTGGCACAAAACATACTGCAGGTGGCTAGAGAAAGACATGTCGTTCATAATTCTAAACAAAAAAATATATACCGTACACAAATATATTTGGTACAATATGAACCTTATGAAAATGTAATAAAGTCGACAATAATACATACCCAAATGAGCTTGATGCGGTTCCGCCATTTGAATTAGGGCTGAATCTTTTTTGTTGTAGAGGATCTTCACCCGCTGCACGTCGCCGTACACGCCTACATATAAAAATATGCGTCAGAAACTAAGCAACGCTTTCATACTACGGTATAGTTCGGGAAAGGCGGGAACACCTCGGTTGTGCATTTTGTACAATGAATGTATTTTATAATTAAACTTGGACAAACAGTTGTCACAAATAATTGTTCTCATTATACGAAATGGACGACTGAAGCTCAATGTTTGCAAACTCGAGTCCTACTTAGGTTATTGTGGTTGAATTGAGCACATACCTTCACTTTAATTATGTATTATTAAAAATGTTTGTTTTAAAAACATAACTAATGAAACGGGATAGATTGGAAATGAATACAAGAAGAAAACGATCTCAGGTTCTAATTTGGTCACGTATAAGCTTCCGATTAATGCTGTAGAGGTTACCAGCAGGAGGCCTCGGCCCGGCCGGATGTGTTAAGCGAGGGTTCTACAGAACGGGAAATAACTTCTTTCTCTACGGTGTGAATGTGCCAATTAGTATAGTTATTACATTAAATCTGTATCTTCTCTCACTACTATGTTCCCAAAATACAAAATGTATCAGCAAATCTAGGTTCTATACTAATAGGCGCCGACCAAAACTGACAATTACATCAGGCTTATACGTCGTAAAGTGTCTAAAGGTACAAAGGTAATTTTGTCGTGAATACTTGGTGTGCCACCGGCATCTATATAAAAACAGACAGAGCACTGGGTAGAAACTTACTTATCTAGAACTAGCGCGTCCGAAACACAAATTGTCATACGAGTTAATAAAGCGTTTAGAGTGATAGTGTTAACAAGCAAAGCTTCCATCGCAAAGTAATCGGATGCGGTTATCAGTACGGAAGTGGGGAATGTTAGCTGACAATTTGTCTTCCAGGCGACAAGGGCTCGGGAGCAATATTAATGTTTTTAATATAAAATACGGAATGTATGTGCACACGTACCGAAAAGGGTAAAGAGAGCGTCAGGCGTGACCATCTAAAACAATAGGAGAGAGAAAGAGATAGTATTATAAATAGTCGTAAAAGTAATCTGACGTCGTATCTATAAATAAATTAGCAACTTATTTTATCAAGGAGTTGGAGTAGAATATACAAGTGCAACAGCCAGTGACGTTCTGTATTTGTTGGCATCAATCGGTCGGTGTTCGTGTCGGCCGAATGGAAGTCCCGAATTAAATGTGTCTTTAGGACACGTTACCAGCTATTGTGTTGTGTTAGAGTTATGATTAACTTTATAAACAATGTACTAACAAATTTACTGATCTGATACATATTTCACAGCTTTATGTTATATCGCTACCTATGTTGAGGAATGTTTAAAAAAAATCGTATATCAAATTTATTTAAGTTGCGTCAATCCTCATATTTTAAATCGACGTGCTAATGTAACGATCGGGCGTTCTCTACTAAATTGTATTATGGCCCCCGTTGGTTAAAATTTGATTTGCGCGCGAGAATAAAATATGAATGGATACACGTACCTCTTCATTGAGGTTAGAGACAAGAAGAACAGTGGCTAAGGGCATCGGTGGGGCCGCGAGAGCGCGCAGTGCCGGCGATGCCGGGGTCAAAGTGAGAGCACCGAATGCCGGCAGTCCCACTCCACCTACTCCCACGCCGTACGGAGACGCCAGTCCGGAACCCAATCCCAAAAACGGCGGAGCCAAAACGCCACCACCTGAAATAGAATTTGTAATATTAGAACGCGACCTAAATGTCCGTGTTAATCACATCGCTGAAACTAAGCCCCGCATGACACAAAAACACTCAGCCCGATGTAGATTATGTTTTGCTCAACATCTAAAATATTAAAGCGGTATCACGTAATGCGAGCAACAAATAGGCATTGTCGGAATAATCCTCATATATTACAATCCTCTACGGCGCAGTAAGGATTTATGAAAAGTTATTAGTCACAGCGGAAACATTTAAAATTGATTATGAATAATAAACAAGAAAACAGCCGACGCGAACTTACAAACGCGGACACATCACATAGTCCAGAATAATGTTCTCTTGTGTGATTTTATGTTGAGATTTATTTTACTACGTACCTTAACGGGTTCAGCTCTTGGTTTTAATATCAACTTGCGTAGGTTATAAAATTGCAATAAAAAGAAATATAAAACACAATTACCTTACAATAAAAGTGGAAATGATATTCGGAAAATCTTATGAAAATATGATCATATAGGTATCAATGAATTCTGGAAGAATATACAATTAAAATATTTTGATACTCAAACTACAACTGCAAAGACGATAAACACTTTGATAATTACTATGCATAATATCAATTGTACAGTATTCAAATAAATAACGAACTTAGACATTTTTAATCATATTATAAAGAGACTAAAGCGGTTTGAAATAAAATTAACAAATGTTGAACGTTACGAGAAAAAGGAAACAAAGAAATGAATAAAAAATTAAATAAGCTCCTTATTTTGAAATAAGGTTATTATTTGTTCATTATCTTAAAATAAAAGATGGGAACAATATACATCGTGGACGAGAATCGTTATAAAAGGGTTTATGAATTGACTAGCAAAAATTGTAAAATTTCAAATAAAATATCAAGACCCAAATTTTTAAAAGTCCAATGTAATCTAAGATTGTTAATATAATATAAGCTTTTAGGTGCCGGGATTAGTTAAGTGGTATTTCATAAATCACCTTACAACAAAAGATATACAACGATCCGGTAGTACCTTATCCTAGAATCGAGTAGAAACAACTAGAAGAGGTTTGAATGAAAATTTTCGAGCTAATAGGAGCGTGACGGAAACTTAGATCGGTGTAGGAAGTTTCCAGGCGTGGGCATTAGTTGTGGACTAACTCATCCTGGAGGCGAGGGCCAGTGCGAGGCGGGCCTGCTGTGGCGTCAACTCACTGGTCAACAGTTGGTGCGCGTCGCCGTCGCCGGACGGCAGCGTGGGGTTGGTGTAATCCCGCGACTTGTCGTTGTTGTACTTGACGTTGAGACAAGTCATCTTGGAGTAATCGATGCGGAGTGTGCAGCAACCGTTGTAAATGTTCTGCCCGTCTAGCGCCTGTGAAAGGAAACGATTTGACATAAACCACACGTTTTAGTTATTAAAAATAAATAAACGTAGAAATGCTAAACGTAGGGCCGATGGGGCCTAAACGTTTGAATGGCGGCCACGTACAAGATATTACAGCGTAAGTGGCCTTCCCTCAAGATGTACCGTCGTCAGGGTCAGTGGCGTCCGCTGCGTGCGGCGGCAAGGATCCATTGTTAGTGGCGATCTTTGGGTAGGCCTAATACCAACAATAGACATCGTCTTACTGATAATGATGACGACACAGCGATTAACTTTTTACCGTTGTACTATTGAGTTTAGACGAATATCTTAAGTTTAACGGAATATCTTCCACCTAAGGACACTTTATAAAATGAGCGGTAATGAATATCGTATGCAATAATATGGGGGCAAATAAACATGGGATCAATAATCATGCACGGATACGAGAAAGAAAAAATGACAACGGGACCGTATCAAAATTGTTACGTGCCGTCGCGCAACAGCTATTTGTTTGTCCACGACGCCTGCGGGAGCCAGATAACACCACATCGCGATAGAAAAGAGAATTAATTAAAATGCAACAGCACTCAACCCATTCCTGCGAGCTTTATGCTATTCGTTCACAGGCACCAAAAGCACACGATATTTTATAATGAATGTAGCATAGGTGAGACGGTTTTTGTACTCAAAAAACATGGTAGCGTTAAAGGAATTTTGTTTTACAAGTTATGTTGCGAATCATATGTAGATTTAAAATTGTTTGAATTAATTGACAATGCAATGAACAAAACTGTTCATCATAGGTCTTTAAAAACGTAGATGATTAAAATTCAATATAAATTTGTCATATACTCATTTCAATGTATTCGAATTTAAAATGATAGGAGGGTCATCGTTCTTATAATATAAATACGAGTGATCTAACGTCATGATTTGTCCGAAAACAAAACTCAAGTGCCAAAGTTTCAGTTACGAATAATCCGTCAATTAATTAACGCAGTTTAGACGTGGGTTAATTGCGCTTTTGACAATTCAATTTACAGCTTCCAGAGTCATATTTTCTTTTACAATAATAAATTTATATTTTATTTGAGTTTCACAATTAAGTTGGACATGCGGAAGAAGAAAAGTACCGATATCAGGTTTCGTTCTTCATCACACCCTTTGTGATATGCAACTATGCAACTGCAATTATGGACACGTACAGGAGTAAACGTGTTACATGGTGTCCAGTTTTCATCTACCAACAGGAGAGTTTTTGTAACCCTCTTGACTTGAACATGTAACAATGGAAATTCCTTGGACGTCGCGCTAAGTGATCGTGAGAAAGGCCTGGGGACTGCCAGTGCTCATAAAAGAGAAGCGGTTGCCGCCTCCATAAAGTAGATCATGAGTTCTAGAGAACTTTACTTCTATGATAATGATGATCATATCATCGGGGAGTTCTCGAAAACTAATTAAATTACGTATTATAAATTTAAGTAAGTTCAAGTACAAATTTATTACGTCTTTACCTTGGTAATATACACAAAATATATTTACAATAACATCTTATACAAAAGCAAGCGAGCAATGTAAATATGTTTAAAGCCTAAAACAGCACTATAAAGCGCTGACAGAAAAATAAGCTACATTCAGAAAGACAGCACCTCAAAATTCGCTCTCCATTGCTCTTTCTTTTGCAATACCATAAAAATTTCCGAGCCGTAGCGAATAAGTAAAATTTGAATGTCTAAAAGCTGGATATTGGCTGTAGATTTAATAAATTTCTGCTCTATATGCAAATGCGAAACCCTGATGTGTAGACGTGAATAGATTGGCCCGTTTATAGCTCAACTTATATGGAAATACGAAAAGCACGTAAGAAAGCGTGGATGAAGATCGCTCCCATACATAATTAGTTTTGTAGGCTCGCCCCCAAATCGATTCGCGTACGAACTGCAGGCAAAAGGCGTGGCGACGTAATCAGTAATTAATTTACAATTCTAATATATATTTCGCATATAAAGTATGGTAAATGTACATTTAAAAATTCAAACAAGAGTGTAATCTAGGGACTCCCTTATTTGAGTTTAGGTAGATACTTATTTGAGTTTAGGTAGATAAAGAAAAAATACAGACTAACGCCTGCGTGGGTTAGGTTAGGGTTATTTTTTGCCTTATAAAAAAAATACCTCACTCTTGTACTTCGTAGTCGTTGATGTTAATTTATGTATGGCAGTTAACTAAGTTACTTCTTTCCCTTCTAATAAGTTATCGACTAGCGGTAACTTAGTTATAACGTGAATGACGTCTCTAACGCAACATTTGTTAAGGCTTCGTAATTACTCTAAGATAACTGAGGCATTTAGTCACAAGTCTGCTATGGGGTAAGTTGATTTACAATACACTAGCGACTAAGTTTGTATTAATATTCTCGGGGTACTCGTTTAAATATCAAATTATTGTTAATTTTGGAATGAGTCGAAATTGTTACGAGTATGAGAAATGTACTTACTAAATAACTGATATCGTTTTCTTATTTTAATTTTGAAAATTTAATACATTACACAATAACAGTTTAATAATTTATTCATATTTATTTTGTAACTTTAAAAATATTTTAGGAGGTTAAGAGTATAATAATGTTTAACAATAGTTATGTATTGCCTTACCTAATCGAAATAGTTTTATTAATACAATTAATGATATAGAAAACATGCATATTACACAGATTTAGATATTCAACAAGCAAAAATAAATAGAAATTCTGTATATAACAACAATGTATGAATAAAAGGAATAAATAAAGTTTGTTTCGTTCCAACCATTAACTAATGAGCCCCAAATTCCGCCTCGGGAAATCGGGGAATGGAATAAATAAGAGTTAGCTAAAATCACAGCAAAGTGCCCGTCAAAGGAGCAGGACAGAGTCATCTTAAGACGTAACAAGTGTCCTCCGTAACTCTTAATCACGGCCCCGGTAATTGTTTTATCTTTAGCTCGTTAGAACTCGTTTAAGCAAAGCCTTCTTAGTGAAGGATTAAGTGCGGTCCGCCTTAATCCACCCCCTGTTGCTAATTCTGGCGGTTTTTCCACAGAGACCAGATGAACGTTTTTGTTGCGGGTCCCGAGATCGCTACGTTTAATATTTATAGGAGTCCACATAGCTCACAGTGCTTTTGTTGCTGCTGCAAGGATTACGCTGACGCCGGAATGCATTCAGTTTTTGTTCGTAGATAGCGTCCGGGAAATTGCACAAAATGTTTTAAATATTTCGTATTCTGTTTCATTAGTTCGGGTCTGATGCAATAATTTAATTGAATCACCCTTTCGTTGTTAAGACAATATTATTAATATATTGAGCTCCAACAACAATTTCAATTGTCTACTTTTCAACAGAATTTTTTATTTATTTATTTCAACCAAGTTTACATTTTTTATATATTTTACAGTTCGGTTGCTTGGTTCCATTAAACATGGGCTGTTTATCTTGGCACTGCACAGTTCGCTTGCATTTGTATATAATTAAAAGTAAAATTTAACTATGTGGCACAAACAAAAGCAAAATAATAATAACTAATTACAAAGAACCGAAGGTATTTAAATATACTGTGGAATAAATTAGTAATGGTACTGTTCTTACATTTCTTTTCAATAGGAGATAGGTAGTTCTGTTTTTAACATTTAAGCCCACTGCACGCACGCGAACTCACGGATTCAGTTAATTAGAATTTAGCGTTATTAGTTTGTAATTTTTAAATCTCATACGGCATGTCAGGCCCCCCACCCTCCACCCCCTTAATCGTAAACAACTTTTAACTCAAAGCAATGTGACTTGATTCTTTCCTGTCTGCTCGGATCACAATGTTTACAGTTTCAGATGAAAATTGAGTCAAAAACAGTTTTAATACATATTAACATTTTTTTAAAATGTTGTATTTGTTCATCAATACATATTAATGTGATTTAATACTTAAAAACTTTGCAACAAACAGACTGAAACGTAATAGTTTAGTTTATTGAGAGAACGACCAAGTAAAGTGGTACAATACAAACACTGAACGGATTTGTATCAACTCTCCAGCTCACGTTCAATTAGTTCGTAAAACAACTTATCGGATAAATGAACTCGTTTGAACTAATCCACAC
>DWTW01000681.1:0-15058 GCA_018246275.1 Papilio slateri | reverse complement strand
GCATATATGAGCATCAGTGTTACCAGATTGTAATGTTGAAATTACAGTGTTGATATGTTAAAATTACCGTGTTTGTGATTCTAATTACTTTCGCAAACATATTTTAAACTAGTTATTCTTGACATGCGCTAAAATTGCATATCAAGTAAAAAGTTTTGGCGCTATGTTGATAACACCTTACCATCAAAGGAAAATTAAAAAAAAGCCAAACGATACAAAAATAGACGATAACCCGTAACGAATCGGTTATTGAAACTGAAAATTTGCTCTTCATCCGTCATGAAAGCTCACATATACCGACATTGCTTTTCTATTCCGTTTGTCTACTAATTTTTGGCATTTCGTCCACACGTTGACACGTATCAAGGAACAAATTAGTTTTTTTCCTATTCCCTGGACAACAAAGATAATACAAAGCAAGCTTTTCATTACATAAAAATACGTTTCATTTTACGTAATATTTTTAATGACATCATTATCCATTACATTACATGGTACTTTCTGTTTATAAATACCGTACGAATTAACATGGTAATGATATTCGGAGCTGTAAATAGTGTTTTTGGTTAAATTACCGTGCTTTTACAGTAATTACCGTGTATTTGGTTACACTGCATTATACGGTAATTTCTAATAAAAATTTCCGTTGAAATTTACACAGTAATTATTCATTACTGTAACTAGTGGTTTTGGTAAAATTACCATGTTTCTACGGGAAGTACCGTGTATATGGTAATACTGATAAGCATCAATAAACTTTGTCTATGTTTGATAGTTATTATTAAGGTAAAAATAAAAATTTGAGGTTTTACGTTCCGATTCTTCTTTGAAATTGTATTTAACAATCATGCACTAGTTGGTTATTTAGATAAACAGGGTTTTAATTTAAAATATTGTTAGAAAACCTAAAACAAAAATTGTAATGAAATCTTAATGTGTTGTCACTTTGTTTGCAGAAAAAATCTTTTTTATGCTTTATGTTAAATAATTGTATCATAGTTTCATATACAAGATTTAAATTAAAACTTCTAGAATTTAAATGTTCAGTATAGGTTTTTATGTTAGTTTAAATCATTGTTTTTTATGAGTTAAAGCATATTAAATGCTTCAAAGTTTCGAGTTTAAAAAGTTCTATCTACTGAACGCAAAATGCACTCAAACTTTACTTAAACTTTCTAAACGTCAGTTACAAAGACCTCGAAACTTTCTTGTGTACTTCTAAATTCTAGTTTTTCTAGTTTCTTTTATGTTGAAAACCTACTTATGTGAGTGTAGTTTAAGTATAATTCAAGTCAGCAGTTTTTATAATGAACTAATATCTTGTATAGTGTTATAATTAATAAGGAATTGAGATGGTTCCTCAACAACAACGGAGAAGACGACGTCGGGCGGCCTTAGTGCGTACTGCTGAGCGTCGAGTTATTGTAGCTCGTGGCTCTGGAGGGTTCGGCTTTACTATTGCGGGTCAAAGACCGTGTATAGTGTCAGCTGTGGCTGCGGGCGGTCCGGCAGAAAGAGCGGGACTCCGGGCCGGCGACGCACTGCTCGCAGTGGACGGGACAAGTGTAGCTCGAGCTCCTCATGCCTCGGTAGCTAGAATGGTTGCCGCGGCGCCTGGTGCTATATCATTGAGTGTTGCGTTAAGAGAGTCAGCTCCAACAGACACAGAGGATACAGAGCCCGAAGAGAGAGCAAGGACGAGAAGAAGGTATCCGCCACCTCGGAGAAGGCCTCACCAAGCTATGATGCATCATCCAGGCAAGTACTTGGACTTTAATTCAAATAATGTTTTAACACATTTTGTTGACAATACTTTATAAAATTATTATTATGCATTGTTGTGGATGTATGGCAAAAGCAATAAGTATGTTTGTATCAAGGAAATAAGAGCTTACAATGGCTGCCCTCCACTTTGAGCAGGTATTTGTAATAAAATAAATAAGTTGCAATAACAGAATAGTAGGGTTCTCACTTTGAAATCAGACTTGTGTGTTCAAGTAGAAGTGATCTCCATTATGTTAACAGATCATCAAAGTATATTTCAGTTACATGTTGCAATAATGGTTTTAACTGCTTACAATATTGACCACTAAGATGGTGTTGGATGGTGGAAAGTAAATTCAGGCAATTTAATTTATCTACAGCTTCACAACATTAAATTCTATAATTCCAAATAATGTATAACTATTTTTTTACTAGTAGTTCTTATTTAAAAGGTGATGGTATTAATATTCAAATCAAATCTTTATATAAATATTAAAATGTATCATTCTGTACTAATTATATTTGGTTGTGTTGAATGTAGATTATTTTGTTTCAATTGAATGAGCATATTTTATTATAATTCTCAAGGAGGTTTTGTGCACGGTGGGTGGACAGCCATAAAAATTATAGCCAAAACCTGTACAGTATGGACAACAGTCACACTGTTCCGATCCCATATAAGTGGGAAAATGGCCGGGAGATGATAATGAATTGAATCAATCAATATATTTATCTAATAAATACAGAAATTCAAGAAACAATGTAGACTTTTCTGGCATTTTGTTTTGCAATATCAAATATAAAGATTTTCTTCTTTTAATTTGAAATATAAATGTAATAGAATTACTCAAACTTTCTTGCAGATGCCTAAGAGTAAGGATGCAAATTTTTAGGTATGTGCCAATCTACTAAAGTTGTGTGTTCTCATCTCAGCACCCTCCCTCCATTTCTCAATGTCCACATTATGTGTAAATGTAAAACAAATTCAGTTCAGCACTTGCACTACAATTTTAAAGTATATGAATTTTCATGTAATGTTTTTTTATGTCTAATTAGGATGTAATCAAAATCTTTTACTCATTACTTGTAAACTAATTACTAACCTTTATATATAAATCTCATTTGTATCTTATCTGATTGACTTTTTTTAATGGTTCTAGCGCAATAAACACCCGTATCACAACTATAAATCTAAACATTGTATGTTGCCGTGAGTTTACACTGCTAAAAAACATTACATAAAACATGTTGTTATCTCTCTCTTTCTCTATAAGAAAAACAGAGATGACTACATATTTTTGGTGAATGTTTTTGGCAGTGTAAAAGATGTACTGCATGCCCTTAATAACATGAGACTTGCATGGAATGTGGTGCACCTGGTCTACTTATGTCTCACCCTCCCATGTACCCATTTATTTTTAGCAAGTAACAAAGCTCTGTTGTATTGTTTATTTTCTAAGCTTATTTTATGATGCAATCTTTATTGTGTACTGTACAAAATCGCCACTGTGACATCATCAAACTTGTCTTATGCTATTGTCCAAACCAGTAATAATGTTACCAAATGTATGTCAAAGAATTATTATAATTAATCTGCATTGAATAATACTACTGCCAATTTCAGGTTGTCATGCGGCTCCGTCTACATCGGGCGTGAACGAGATTCTCCAAAACCTAAGCAGAGCGCAGCTAACACCGAACCACGCTGCCCGCTTAGAATGTCGAGCTGTTGTTGGCTACTTGGGTACAATAGAAACACCGCAAGCCACCGCCACGGCTGCACCGAGCAATGTACGTAACGCAGTGAAGAAGCTGAGACAAGAACGGCGGCCAGCTACACCTGTTTTGCTCTCTGTTCTGCCCAATGCTCTACTTCTACGGCGGCCGACAGGTCAAGTCCTCGCGCAATACCCTCGAGAGCGGATAGTCTATGCCGGATGTGGTTCAGAGGCGGACAGACGGTACTTCGGCCTCGTAACTGCTGCAGAAGCTTCCGGTATCGAAGCTGAAGCATCTCACAGCTGCCATGTGTTCGCTGTCGATTCCCGATTGGCAGAGCACGAAGCTCACGTCACAAGAGCGCGGGACTTCCAAATTGCTTGCAGCAGAGACCCTGTCGCTGAAAGATGTTTAGAGTTTCCGCCGTCTGCTGAATACGTGGTCGGTGTCATACGAGGCATGTACTCCTTACCGCCCGATGACTGTGTCAGCCCTAATTTACAGCAGATATCGAAATTGGCCATGAAAGGAGATAGTCCGGTTCTGGGCAACTTCTCGAGGTGTAACCGACCGGTGTTCAGGGCGCAGCGCGATAGAAGACCGTGCAGGCATGAAGATCAGAGAATCGACGTTCCAGAATTTGTTGCGAACTCTCCACAGCCCAGCAACCACAGCGAAATAACGACAACTTCGAGTAATAGCGACTCCGGTATCGGATTCCATAACGATTGTCGAAATATTGCCGATAGAATACTCGTGGTGGAGTTCGCGGGGCAGCAGCCACCGCCGAGTAGATACCGGCAGGAGATGCCGCGTCGGCCGGTGGGTTTAGTCGGTTGCAGTAGTTTCGAAAACGACGGTTCCTTTCTGTCGAACACTACGCCTGTAGTGGACGGGTTCGGAGGTCAGGGGCGACCTTTGAACCTGGACGACGTCATCCTAAACGCTAACGACTTGCCTCGCCCCGTCGGGCAGCGTACCGACGAAGATAGCTACAATTATAATAATCTATACGGGAATCTTCCGTCGAGTTCTCGAAGCTTCCACGGGGTGGTGTACGACCAGGTGTACACGGAGAACGAGGGGCACTACGAGCTGGTACCTCATATGGAAATGGACGATATTGATCGTGTAGCTGAGACATTTAACTCTGTGGAGATATACGAGGATAGATCGCGGCACCCGCCTGATTACCACTCAAATGAATCTGTGGAGAATGTGACGGTGGTATCTGGAAACAGCAAGGCGAGTGCTGATTCCGTGTCGGTGTACTCATCGCGCAGCCACGAGGAGGCGCGGCCGCGGCGCAGACACCTGCAGGCCTCGCTGGATGACATGCTGGTGCTGGGGCTGCGCGATCCGGCGCCTGCCGACAAGGATGAAGGCAAATTCCTCCATCCGGCTAGCGTTAAATGCAAGGTATGTGTTATTGCATTAATAATATAACATAGTTAAGTCTTAGCTTCTTCACTCTAATACGGGTACCTTCAACCCGCGTCAAAATAGAATGGAAATATTAACGTTGACGGTAGTGTATGGTTACTGAACGAAGATGAATTTACGTTTAAAAAAACGACGTCCATTGCTGGACGGACGGAGGCTTCCCCGTGAATGGCTACAAGTATAGGCCACAACCAGATTGTCGGTTCATCTTGCGGGAGGTACATCCACGCTGCGTCGACTAGTCTTGGCCGTCATTCATATTTCATTACTAACTATTTTTTTGTCCCTCTGGTCTTTAATCTTTTCATGGTTTGAGCATTTTCAAAAAAATTTTTACTATTCCAGTTTCGCAAGTCCAAGCCTCTGAACATCCTCTCTAAGACGAAGAACATACTAACCGGGAAGGAGGCAAGGGGTGGAGGGGACAAGGAGCGGGAGCGTGAGATGGAAGGGCGGAGACGCGCGCTAAGCGCGAGCGCGGGCGACGTGTCCGCGGACCAGCCCGACACGGCGAGCCTGCCCGCCGCCGCCAGCGAGCCCGACCTGCGCGATCAGGTTGGTGCCTAATCTTTATCATAGTCGTGATCGATCAGCAGTCGAACGCTACGTATATTGCGTATCTTCAAATTGTAAAAACGCTAGATGGCGTTCTAATTTTAGTTTTCAATAGAAACTTTAAATATTATAAATTTCATACACCTGTCCGCCTTTTATATCCTTAATATTCCCGAAGTTTTCACTTCACGTATTAATCACCGTCAAATTATAAACATCATAATTTAACTAGTGAATTTACAAACTGACGGAAATGGTTTGTTCACTTCACACTTGACTTCAGCCACAACTGAAAGATTTACACTTTGAAACAACTGGCGGTGTCTTCTTCGATTAGCGCACCAAGTAAAATAGGGACCTTATCAGAAGCTGTTATATTTAGGTGTGTGTATAAGATTCCCGATTTTCTTGTCAGCACTATGCAAATGTGAATCCTTACTCTACGATCTCCCTGGCGTAGTGGACTGGTGTTTTTATTTGATTGTTTTTACACAGTAAGGGTCCATAAATTGGACCTAGACGTTATTGATAATTGACATTGAAAATAGAATAAACGTTATATAAGAAGATAATCTATTTCCTAATTACATTCAATTGTTCATTTGTCCGTCAACCCGCATGACGGGGCAAGGCCGGTCGCGGCTGACCCCTCTTCATTACTGGCATTTATGCCACAAAGGCGTATGGTATATCTATGTAGGGGTGACGTGTACAGATGGGATGCGTACTTGTGTGTACGTGTAACCACAAACTCATTGAGCGCTCTCATTGGTTAGCGTGCTTACGCAGCAAGCGTATGGGTCGCCCTCCCTAAGTTTAATAACTAATTGAAGTTGATTCCTGTAAGATAAAGTATTGAAATAAAATTGGTAGATGCTGGATGGTTTTTTGAGACAAATATAATTTGGTGTGTTATAAAATTGTTTGAAGGCATCTAAAAGGCAAATAAACTTTGTCAATTCTATCCACCTCGATTGGGTTAAAAAACTGGAGCCCATTTATCGTATAATAAGATTCATATATTCGCCACTAGATGTCGCTACATTGTCAACTAGAGGTAAATGTACAGTGTTACAATATGGTTCGGTAATCTTTTTATTACTTCGACTTATGCACAATATATTGTGTAAACAGAGCCCAGTTGCGTTGTTCAGTAACTGGTTCAAATCGGTTACAGATAAAATTGAATGCCGACTAATTTGTCCCGGTAATACCTTATATTCCGTTCATACGTTATATTATGTAATATATTTAGATATATATACATATAGTGCGTAGATTTTATTGCCTATATATAAAACGAGACATAAACAGTTATGCGCGAATTATAATCGATGTGCATGTAGGCGTAGATGTATGGATATAGATGAAGCGAGAGAGGTGTGCCAGAATCGCGCCAAATGGAAATCCGTGATCTCTGCCTACCCCTTTAGGATGCAGCCGTGAGCGCATAAATATTTATTTGCCATAGATTTGTTTATTTTTGTCGGAGTAATTTAAAACAAAACCTCATGGCTCAAAAATCTTGAGTCATGGCTCAAACTGAGCCCCAGATCGATGTTCCGCGTAGCCGTGTCTAAAACCGGAATAGCCAACATTATAGGCCCACTGTTAACGCCTAGCATGTTCTTTATGAAAAAGAACTCGGCAAACGTCAGTCAGACATAACTTTAAAATTAGATGACACGAAGAAAATTATTAAATTATGAACGCCAGTGGAACAAGCCCTTTTTCTTAAACATATGGTCCTTCGAGCCGGGTGTTACAAACTGTTAACACCCACCTCCGGTTGGAGATGGCACAAATGGCTTTAGTCCGTGTATACAGTGATTGCTAAGATAACGGATTTCAATATTTTGCAGTTTTAATTTTATTGTTTTTGCCTGCCTGTCAGGAGGGTACGTATGTCCGTTCCATTGTGACTTCTGCTTGACCGATTTTGAAGAGTGAGGTGTTGATTCGTATCCTTCACCGGAGTGTCATAGCGGTATGGTCAGTCAGGTTTATTCGTTATCAAAGTAACTATTGTTTGCGTCGTTTTTAACAGTGTTTATTTAGGGAACTATGTGAGAAAGATCTTATCGTCGTACAATATGTGTAATGCATGTTTATGTGATTATAAGTGTACCAAGCCTTTTCAAGGGCCCGGCTATATATAGTGCGCTGCTATTTATAGCTAAGGTCGTCTGTCCGACTGTTTGTTTCTGTGTTTGCTTTTGAGACAATTCTCTTGGATTCTAATAGATATGAAACAATTATTTACTTGTGCTACAAAGTACGCGGGTAACTATAGGTTGAAATACAATTCGAGAACAGATTTGTAGACAAATTAAATATTATTTTATATTTGGAAATATTTTGACTCTCTAAACAAAATGTTGACTAACTCTGCCACTTTGACATTGACATTTGATCTCGAATTATACTTAAAATTATAGATGTTTTGTGATTACTTATTTAAGAGTAAAAATCATAGCTTTTACAGTGTTTTTAAATTAAGTTAGTTTTTACAGTGGTAGAGCCCGCAACACCAACATTTGTTGCACGAATGGGCCGGCTCGACCGGTGAAATACCACGACCTCACAGAAGACAGGCGTGAAGTAGAAATATTCTGCGTTTCCGTGTGGTGCCGGTGGCCTAAATACTAGTCTTTTTACCCTTCCTATTATTTTCTAATAAGGAAAGTATGGGAAGGAGAAGAGGATTTAACGGGGGAGGGGATGGATAGAAACAGGAAATATCCTTTTTTCTATGTATCCTCTGTCCATTAAAGGTAGACAACGTATCTGCAACTCATTCGTTTGTTGCAGATGCCTATGGGTGGCGGTCACTCAATATCGGGTGTACCGTTAGCTCGTTTGCCAACTTCTTCTATAAAAAAAAAATAAGTATTAATCTTAAACTTTTGCTATTACAATCACCTTGTACTATCGTCAGACTCGGTTGGCATTTTGTATACAGCCTTACGCAACTGATTTGTAAAATAAAGGGTTTGTAACAATGAGTTCATATAACATGTGGCGCCTTGATTTTTCAAACCTGAAAATAAGAAATATTTATTTAGCAATAACATTCACCAATTTAAAGCAGATATTTTATAACCTTTAAGAAAGTGATATCTGCGTAAATGCCCCTAACTTTACAAAAAATAACATTTACACGACGAACTTAAGAGATAGTACTACCAAGAAAGTCGGACACGGATGACTAATTTTTTTAATTCAACCACATCTTGAATAAAATCTTGTCTCAATTTGTGCCAAAAAAAAGTTTTTATGATTAATTACATTTTATGACTTATTTACTGCACAAGTGATTTAAATTTATTTAGGATTTTTTTATTCGATTTGATACGTAATATATATGGAATATGCATAAGTTTCGACAAATAATCAACTAACTTTGGACACAATTTATTTTTTAATTTTCATAAGGTTGCTCAAAACAAAGAATCAAGGACCAAATGACACATAATTTAAAACAATTAAATCTTTTATATCTATACAGCATTTCACTGTAACTGATAAAATAAGTTCTCGTGATAGAAGCCAATGGAAAAACTATTTTATACTTAAGCAATAGAAGATTCCCTTACCAACATATCCAGTATGCTTCTTAGAATCCCAGGATACACCATGTGGGGCTTCAGCAGTGACGTGTACCTCGAGAGTAATGGAATCATCCTTGATATATCCCTTCTCAGGGTCCAATACATCATTCCATGACATGAAGTGAGAAAATCCCCAATCATTCTCCTTACTGCAAAAAAAAATCATAAGATAATCGAAATAGATGTAAACCTGTAATAGTAACAAATTCCTCCCGTGATGTTCAGTAAATATCTGTTTGTTCTTCAATTCTGATATTACAAAAAGAAACCTTTTGTTGATTTGTTGTAGGTAAGCTCCGAAACTATTGATCCGATTTTAATAATTCTTTTACTATTAGAAACCTACATTATCCAGAAGAAACATAAGTTATTTTTTTATTACTAACATGCAATTGAACAAAGACACTAGTTATCGTTGTCCAATTGCATCTTAGTTTACTTCTCATTAGATTATACTGAAATGGGTGTTTAGTAATGTTACAATTATTATGATTGTCTAATTCAATTTGAATTTTAACATAGGCGCGGATATGAGTTTAAGATCGCGATTCACGACACAAACTGCAAGCTAACTCAAAAACTAATCTAAGTATTATCTAACTTAATTACAGTGTTCTTATTACACAATGTAAAAATATGAATTCCATCATAAACAATGTTCTTATGTTGTCAATATAATGACCTACTATTTCAAGCCATAGAAATTTTTGTATAAGTATGTAATATGCAACAAAGACATCTCTGATAAAACTGAATGAATACATATATTTCACTTTGTATCACACATTTATATCATATATAATTGCCTTGATAAATAAATATACAGAAATTAGAACATTCTTTAATAAAATGTGACGGAGGAAAACCTTATGTAAAAGAGACATAGTGCTACTAGTGAAAGATCAAATTTATTTATTATGCAAATGATGATTTCTGGATATTTATTGCGTAAAAGCAATGAATATCTGGATTGTACAAAGTGTCAATTCAGAATCTCTGTCTAACCCAGTACTTCGTTGATTTCTAAATAAAATTAAGTTAATTTGGCAATCATTTGACAGATTATTTGTTCCTCCTACTGCATCCAATCCATAGATACAATACAGATCAATGGATCTCCATAATAAAAGTAGTAAAGTTAAACAAAAGAAAAATAAAGTTAAAAAGAAAACCATTGCATTCTTATTTATACCCCACATTATTAAACTAAATAAATGAATAAATTTATATTTATAAAACATACCTGTAAAACAGATGTTGAATTTTTCTATAGAATGGTTCAGCATCCGGTTTCTGAGAGATGAGTCTCAATTCAGCCATTGCATAGCAGGACCAGCTCGATGACTCACTCTCCCCATTACATTGAAGGAAAAAACCCAGTGACTTCTGCTGCTGACGATCTGGGGAAGGCGCTTGCCGGGGCATCACCATGATCTTCCATGGCAGGTTGCGGACATAGCATGGTGGAGAAAGGACAGAGTCTTTGAGGGTCCTCAAATTTTGTACTGTAAAACGGAACGTCGCCTCCGATCTAGCCTCGTCATCCTCCATTTCAGCATCAAGGCCAGTCAGCTGAAACAATAAATGAACCAATGTTACTATGAGTGTCAACAATGTAATATGAATGCTAAGATTATTATTGTCTAACTCAAAAGTATCAACTTAAAACAAATCTAGTACAATGCCGCTTAAAATATTAAATATATATGTGTATGCTATTATTAACAAAACAGTAATTTATGTATATGTTCTTATATACTAAATTTAGAGGTCCTAGCTTTAGTCACCTGGTGCTCAATTCCATGTATTAATGTACCATAATATTAATGCCATTCAAGATTTAGCAAGTTAGTGTTAGTTATTAAACAAGTGATTTCAGAGAAGTACGAAGGAACATTTGAATTCAAGAGTGAAAGGACAATTTAAAGTAGCAGTTACATTATAATATATATGTAGTCATGACCCTATTGCCTTATATTATGTATAACTTATACATACACCTAATATAATTAGTATATATCTCAGAAGGTAATTTAGTAACAAGGTAATAACTTCATCAATCCAAAGATACTTTAATTATTTCGCAAGATTTAATCACTGTCACGAGCAAATGAAAATATTAACACTTATTAACATACGTAACCAAAAATACAACATTTCACTTGTAACGTGTGACACAATCAATTAGCCAACACAAGTTGAGCCCAGTGCAGATCACATAAAACACTAACGCACTGGTCAAGTGACCAGGTGGTTGTAAATCAATAAACACTTTATCCAATTGAAGCCAGTCTATAAATAGATATGATGAACTTCAACAAGTTATTTGTGACATTACCAACAAAACATGCAGTGCATTTTATGATAATTTAAAAAGCTCCCTAAAGAAATTACATTTTGGTAACATTAAACTAAATAGTGAATAGTTTACATAAACCATGCAAACTGGTAAACTACAGTGCAACTAAAACTGATTCTAGAAATTAGTTTGTAGTTTTCAAGTTTTTTTTTTCTGTAAATACTATTATTTCTATTAGATGACATTCAATGAATATAACAAAGTTAACATTTGTTATGACAACAATTATAAGAATATATACAGTAAATGTAAACTCAAACATAACTATGTAACAAACTATAATTGAAAACTGCTTTATTTAAAATATTTTCCCATCTTACCTTCCATTACAATAATTTGCATCATTTTTATTTCTTAATACAATATCATAGTGTATATATATTTTTATAATCAATAAATCAAAAATGAAGGTCTATGTGTGTAAATACCACATTTGTTTTAGGTACATAGATCATTATAAACAACAATTCCGAGCAGAGGATTTTTTTTTGTGATTGTTTCCAATGCCTGGTGAATGCCTCAAACTTTTATAAGTTTAGTGAAAATTGGTTAGTGACTACCAATAGGTTTAAACAATATAAAAGTTTAATTCAATAACTTTATGTTCTGGCCTCAAATAGTCTTGCTGTTGAGGCATCAACAGTTTCAAAAGGTTTGAAGGTGCCCATGTATTATGTGTGCTTAGCGTTCGAAAAATAATTGTTATTATACAAATATTATCAATAACTTTGAGATCTTTGTGTTATTTACACAGGAAAAAAAGGTTAAATTGAAAGCAAGTTTATAGTAGTAAGAGGCAAAATAAAAAATGAGGGTGGCGCAGGACCGAGCTTTGTGGTGGTCATTAGGGGGGGCCTACATTCAGCAGTGGACAATCATTGGCTGAAAAGAAGAAACAAACAAGCAAGCAGGTCAGCATATTTTATGTGACCACCATTAACTTCTTAACTTCCACAACAATGTAGTGTTCCAGATGTGTTGCCAGCTCTATTAAGGAGGAATACATAAGGAAAAGTTTAAGGACATAAGGCATTCGTATAAATATGTTGACTGCAATGTTGATGTGAATGATGTGCGACAGATGCTGCTGGCTCAACCACTGTTGGTAATGGCATCATAAAGTAACAGCATTAAAGATAATAGTCTTAAATAGTTACCGGAAACTCTGCAGTGGCAGTCTCTGGGTTCTTGATCACTTCCCCCATCACTACTTCACCATTAGAATCTTTAACAAACTCTTCATCCCAGATCTTTTCAGTAGCTGTTTCTACAGTCTCCACTGGAATAATAAAGAAGTTGTATATTACATTTATATAGCTAGTTTTCACTTGGGTATGGTTCTGCAAGTGCAATGGGCAGAACACATTACTTGTATGGATGGTCAATGGGGTCAAAAGATTTTGGGAATGGCCTACACATACAGGACAATGCATGAGATTACTTTCTTCTTCAACATCCACACATCTACTCTCATGCTCATCAGATATAGGCACTCTTGTTATGACCCTTCTATAATTTTACATATTTATTTGACAAATATGAAGCTATCTCCTACCAACACCGACACTCACTTATGCAGCATACATTTTCTTTATCTTTCTTTCCTCCTTCTCAATAAATTAAGTGGTTTTTTTTAGTTTTTAAATTGAAAGCTAAAAGAGTAAACATTAAAATATAACTTAATTTTGCAATACTTATTAATCACATGTTTCAATGTACTAAGTTAAATGCATTAAAACAATAATCATGTAATACAAATAAAGAAAAGACCTCACTTAAGATTGGAATATGTCTATTGTTTTCATGACATTCATTTTGAAAATTTGTGACATGTGATATATGTGTGATATTTGATAGAAAATACTTTTTTATTGTGACAGCCAGTTAGTTTGTTTTAAACTTGTCTATGATACAAAAAAGTAAAAAGGTTTGTGTAAAAGTAAAGTTTTGTAAAAAAAATTATTACAATTTATCACTTAACTAAAAGTAAATATATAATAATAATCAGACCATGGTCATATCAGACAAGTTGATAAAATGATGTAATAGAGTATTCAATTGAAAATATAATAAATAATATCAAGTAAATTTTGTAGTACTGGTCTTGTGGAAGTACCTACAAGGACAATTTTTAAGCACAATATAATACAACAATTCTTCAAGATAGGCGATAGATTAAATGCATGTTAACATCTGTCACTGAGA
The DNA here is from genome assembly GCA_018246275.1 of Papilio slateri. Lineage (NCBI taxonomy): Eukaryota > Metazoa > Arthropoda > Insecta > Lepidoptera > Papilionidae > Papilio > Papilio slateri. The sequence continues at coordinate 1,402 of DWTW01000681.1, read as the reverse complement.
GCATGCAAGTGAACTTTAAGTAATACATGTACATACATTCCCATTTCTATTTTTTATAACAATCATCTATAAAGCCAAATAAGTCAAAAGTCAACATGTATATGTGGTACCATTTAGAAATTATATTTTTTTTTAATATTACAGCTACATATATTAGCAAAGGCAAATAAAACTTAATAACTAATAACCAGCTTAACCTACTTATTGTTACGGTATACACTACACATTTAAAAGTTTTTTGCTATTTGAATCACTAGATATGCAATAAACTGTATTTTCCTTTATTACTCTTTTAGAATATCAGTTATATATCATTTATTGAATCTTAAAAACATTAAAAGTGGATGGTCAAAACATAAGAATAGTTCATACAATTTGTCTATGAGAGTACTGATAAATTTTATTTGGATGACATTTTTACAGTTATATGATTTTCTGGAATGTCAGATTTCCTGTCACTACACAAACAATCACAATTATATTTATATATGAACAAGTTTCATATAATCATCTAAAACAAAGCAATCTATATATAGATTTACATACTTAGACAACTCCACAACAAAGAAAGTGTACAACATTAAGTCTTATTATCAGCAAATAAGATGTAAAATTTGGTCATATTTTCAAATGTATCATTTTTTATGGTCATGAAGTAAATTTTGCAAGCAATGTGTAAAATCACATTTACTTAATTAGTAAAATTTAGGTTAAATGTTTATAACAATCATCTATAAAGCCTATACATTTTACCCAATTTGAAAAACAAAAATAAAAAAAGCCTCAATAACTATGAACGTAACATTATCGTTATGATTTATTGCAAAAGATAATTTGGATTTCACAATCAATTGACTCAAAGAGCTAAACGTAATATGAAATAAAAGCATTTGAAAAAAAAATATAATTGCTAACCTTCTTGTGTCTCCATCTCCTCAACCTGATTTACATTGGAGTCTTGCTGCTGCCTGTCCGGAGCAGGCGTGTGATTCATGTTAGCCGGGCGCGCCACCGGGGACTGTCGCCCACAACTTTTAGAAATTTCCTGGACAATTAGGACCCACCATGAATAATTTCGTATCGCATTACCTAATTATAAAACTTCCAATAGCCCATTTCTTTCACAGCACATACCTTTAACGCCAGAGGATCACTCCCTTTACCCCTGCTAAATAGTCGCTGAACAAACTTTAACGAACCTCTCTCATCGACTCGGATGCCCTGAGAACTCGGGATTTTGATTTTCTTCGAGGACAAGATGTTAATTTTACAAGAGTGTTTACTAGCGGCGCGGCCGATGTCTGCAATTTTTAATACAAGGGTACGAGAATAGTGTACGCTAATAGCACATTCTTAATCTAATAATCATTGCCAGTTTTACTTAATCACGGTGTCATATGAT
>DWTW01000680.1:0-15060 GCA_018246275.1 Papilio slateri | reverse complement strand
GCTATATGTAACGAGCGCGAGACGCATCTCACTTTGACGACTTTCTAGACATCGTTTGGGCATCAGTTTACAGATCAGAAGTGTGAAGCTTAATTAATAGTACAAGTAGTACTGGTAATTCGATTTCTTTAAGATCAGGACAGGTTCTGCTAGTGTGATTCAAATTTCTGTTGGATGGAAAAATACTCATAAATTAAAAAATAACATATTGACTACTGTCATTGAACATTCAAATCAACTAATCTATTTGAAGCTTAGATAGTATACATTATTGTTTTTGTGTCATCTTTAAGATTTTATTTGGACGGTGTCAATGCAACTTCTTATGTCCATGATTTTAGTAAAATCACAAATTTTGTACTATTGGTACAAAATTGCGATTATATTTGCGATAGATTCGACCGGAGAAGAAGGATATGATGATCGGTCATTATTACATCTTACTCTTAACGAATAAGAAACCATGAAATGAAAACCACCTTAGTTTCTTTTTTTGATTTATTATAAAACCTAATTGTATCATCAAAAAAATTAAAATCAGTTATTTTAGTAAAAAAAAGTAAATAAAGTCATCGAAAGTCGCTTATTCATCAGTGCCACAGCAGCTCTCGCAAAACATTAAAATGCAATCAGAAATCTATAAAGGTCTGTTACATTGCATCTAATATCCACGGACGTCGACAGGACGTGTGTGTGCTTTTAACCATATACAGGGCGTCCCACGGCGATGCCACCCGGAGGCGAAGTACCTTAAATATTGTAGATAAGAAATTTTACTTATTTAAGGGAGACTTCATTTTAATTTAAAAAAAGTATTTTACCTGTATTCAAAGATTTTTCAAAAACAGCTTGTTTTTATGGGGCACGTAACATGTGAAAATAAAAAAAAAAACTCATGTATATTACAAAAAGGGTCCAAAGGATGCATAAGAATTGTTTTTCTCTAAATAACATTGCAAGTTCGATAAACATACTTATTTATATTCCTAATATTTACCAAACTAACCTTGTTTTAAATAAATTACTTATGAACTTTATGTTATTCAAAGCTGTCGTTTTGATGCTCTCGCTTGTAGTTTCAAACCAAAAATATATAGTTCGCATAGAAAAACACACAAGCTAAACATTACAACGGACAGCTATGTTGTCGTACGGCCCTTGTAAAAACAGACGGTGGGTTAAATTATGGTGCACGAGCACGAGGCAGTAATCAACGTGGTGGTATCGGGTTTTTGTGGTACATGACATGTTTGCCCGCCGGCTGCCAGCGCTCGCATGGCGGACCCAGAGCTCATTAGAGACCATTAATAATATGACCTCGTAGCTTGACCAACGTTTACATTGGCCAACAAAAGTTTGAATATACATGTAACATTTGCTCTTGGATTATCTTATGACGAGATCTGTCGCAAATTATAGTTAATATTATCGTATGAAAGGTACATACATACACATCTTCCGCGACGTCACCGTCCAGTCGCTGCTCATTGAATATTATTTATGTGACGTGTTATGTGAGAACAGTCGCAGCAAAGTTGTAGCTACAGTTTGAAACATACCACGTTTCTATTCGTACTTAGTGTTTTAGTATAAACGTACGATGCCAATGATACAAAATAACAAACAACATTCTTAAAACAAAACAGTATTCTTTTAAATTATTTCCCGTGGCTGATGTTCCAAAACTATACCATTTTCGATCCTTGTCAAAAAATTATTATGATGAAAGTAGCTTAGGACGGAACCTTAACTGCGGCGTAGACGAAAGAAGTCAGTAAATATATTTAAAAGAAATATCTCTGTTGTATCTCCTCTCTGTATGAATGTCTCTCTGTATGAAAGTTGATAAAAAAAATATTAAATTCATTAACAAAAAACAACACTTGACATGCAGAAAATAACACACAATGAATTCAAAGTAGAAGGATTTTTATCACTTTCAATATACAAAGCAATAAAAGTGCGGAGAGTGCTCGGACAAACGATATCGGCACACTTCGCTGTTTATCATTCAACTCGATCGAGTTTAAGATATGAGAGGAGAGAAAAAAAAACAAGCACGCGGGAACAATGTGACCGTCCAATTAAACGAAATACGTATACGTCATCGAAAGGTGTTTCCCGAAGAGCGCACACACGCACGCACGATCAGCTGAGTGCTCCGATTTGAACGACGCACACCGACGCGCCGCCTGTAGAGAACATAAATAATGACGGCCCACCTAAATAGCTATACGTAACACGTCGTATTGTAAGTGCGTGGCCGGCGGAGGAGTGCGCGATACGCCGCCGTTTTCACCCGCTGTTTAGGTTTTACGTCGAAGTCAATAAAAGCGAGTCAGCGAATGGGACGCGGCGGTTAGGACGTTCTCTCGGCGGGCGAGCGGCATGAGATCTCATTAAATAATCAGTGACGCGAATAAACATTATTACGGGCCGCATACGAGACCAAAACAATGCTGTACAGTTTTATCAGGAAAAATGTTTACATTACGAACGTCGAGTCTCGTTATAAACCATAACCACGGCAACAAGCACAAAAAAAGATATAGACATAAACATATTACACCATTTTCGAAAGTAAAATATGAAAAGGAAGTTAAGACGATTAAAGTAGTGCACTGACTACAGCATGAGGGTTTTACGAATGTACATACTTATTTCTTCACATTTCATAGAATACAATATGTAGATGTAAGCTTGGCGCGATTTTGGCAAGAGAACAAAATTTCTATGAAAAAGATAAAAAATATTTGGCGAAAGCACTGCGACGGCACACACACATAAAATTTGAGCACACTGAAAAAGTGTTACCGTATCTTGAGTTACCGTAGTTTGATGTGTTTATATAGAACGGTATTATTCATACAAACAAGACAAAATAACCATATGTGAGTATATATAGGTGTCCCACGGCGATGCCACCAATTAAAATGAAGTCTCCTTTTAGGGCGCCGTGGGACATCCTGTATTAATATAAACATATTGTCATGTGATATGCAATTATTCCAAATAAAATCAAAATCCTCTATACGTTGTGTATATAAGTCATCGTGCCCCTATAAAGATAATTGTAATAGAATCCAGTGTTAGTTTGTAGGGAGGCACTAAACAAAGACCTATCGCGATGTATATCGGACAGGTTTACGACGACAATGAAATGCGAACCAAGAGATATCACGAGACGTTCAACCGGTGTTACATCAAGCTCGACGCCCTCCGGCTCACTTTATTGCAAACGGAATACTTTCGATTGTACATAACTTACAATACCGCCGTATAAATGTTCAATTACCATTTTAATTTATGAAACTTTAAATGCATCAAATCTGTAGCCTGCCGGTTCGATCTCCAGGTGAGTGATGTAAAATTTATCATGATATTTTTCAATAATTTCAAACATTTTTTGTTTGTTTTTATTGATGTCTGATTGGTAGCCAGTTTGTGTCGCTTGGTTCACACGTTGTCACTTTGAGAGGACGATTAGATCTTACTATCTGTAGAGTTATAATATGTAAAATGACTAAAATTGATGTCTTTACAGTTTATTTACAGAAATAAATAAGCTTAGACACCTTTTAACCGTACAGTGCCGTACACAGATACAGCATTACTTATCAGATTGATACTAAGGCGTGAACCTAAGACTCGCAGTCAAATAGCTAGGTACTCCAATCGTTAGGCTACGTGGTTGTTTATTACTAATTAACTATAACTTTTTAAAATATACAAGTGGCAATTATTAACTTGTATGTGATTCATGTCATAAATAAAAAAAACACATTTAATTCACTCTTTCCTTATCGCAAAACGTTATCAATACAATTATAGATTATTTGTTCAGCGGAGAGCTATTCACAAATTCTTGATAAATGCTTATTAATTTTTAACATACAATCTTTGTCTTTAATGTATGTAAAAAAAAAACGGATACTTCGAAATAAACATGATCGTAAAAACTACGTATTAGGGGTGTAAGGCCGTTACGTAGTACGCTGGACGTGACAATGTATGGTTAAGAAGCTATATAGTATGGAAGAAAATTGCTTTGTGAAAGAACTTTAAACCAAAATTAAATTGAGAATACGATCGATAGAAATTAATAAAACAAAATGCGCAAGGATTGTAAAAATTGCAAATTCATAGTTGCTGCCTACTCCTCCACGTTACAAGCGTTTTTTTTCATATTTCTTGATAAATAATAAAAGAAAAAATATTGTCTAACAAAAAAATGGCTTTTCATTTAGTCAAGTATGATATACTAAACTCATATCAAAAAACTTATTTATTTCCTTATTTTGTTATATTATAAATAATTCAATGTGAATAAAATGCATAGCCGAGACATATTCGTATGTAGCAACACTAATGGCATCAATACGGGCGACTGCTGCACTATAAATGTATTTTTAGAGGACTCCGGTCATATGATAATAAAAACAAACATCTAGTCACACCGCCACAAAATAGAATCTGCAAGTATCGAGCTAACGCGCACGCACACGCACACGCACACGCAAGTAGGCGCACCCGCTCGGATGTCACGCACACACGCGGCGCCGCGCTGCCGGCAGATAAGAATCGTCCCATTTTACATTTAGTCATGTGGCCGGGCCGATACTTACTGTGCTCGCAGGCAGCCTTATGACGACGGCCGTGTTGAATGTTTGCAGGGACGGGCGAGCACGGACCGGGGGGAAGCGCGCACATGCACTTCTCTATCACACACGCACACACACTCGACGCTGGGGGTTTATGTAGCCGGGCAGTGTAGGTTGTAGTTTGTGTGCGCTCGGAGTTAGAGTTGGTGGCGGAGGCGTGCGCAGCGCTGGGTTCGATAGCGGGCGGCGGTGCGCGCGTTTCAGTTGGCGCACGGCGACTGGAGCGCACGACGCGGCGCGGGGGGCGATTTCTCCGCGCGCGGGGTGCGGGTGCGGGGCCGCGACTGCTACGAAGCTGCACGCACCCGTCGCTATCACGCGCTTAGCGGCGCTCCGCGGATCCGTATATTGTATCCAATGGCCGCGCCGTCGTCAATGTATGCAATGTATGCACACAACAACTATTATATTGCTCAACATTAACCTATACTTTGCTGAACATTGCTAAACACAAGCTAACAAGGATGGAACAAAGATACGCACTTTGAACTGTTCTTAATACTAAAGTAGAGCTGCAGCTAAGTAGTGCTTAAAAACGAATCGCTATTTAGAGAGAGCCTACAAACAATATCAATAATGTCTCCCCGCCTTCAGTTTGGCCGTAATCATATTTAAATTTATTTATTTATTTTCAACATAAACGTACAGTAATAAAAGTGTAATATACAAAATACACGCACATGCGAATATAACGAGAGAACATAGAGCGTAGGCACACTTTTCTCACTTCTCTTCTCTTTACCCAAATATAACCCATACATTTATGTTCGTCAGTTATAACATTATATATTAGTAATCCTTTTTTATAAAATACAAGAACAATGATATATGATAAACTTTTTTGTTAGATTACAATATTTTTTATCATTTTTGTGCTAGCATTCAAACGAGGCCAAGTGTGTATCTTGGATGGTAGCGAGTAAAAAGTTTTTTTAGGATAAGAAAAATTAGCCTATTTTGAAATAATAAATAAATTTTCAGTGTCTATAATTTTGAGATTTCAGCCACACTGGCAGTTTAGTTTTAAATTCATTTCTGTATAGAGAAGATATATTGTAATTAGAATGATACATTGAATTTTTTATTTATTTTCAATAGTTCCAAGCATAGCTCTACGTTTTTAATATTTTATTATACCTTTTATTGCTAAATTACTAAAACAAAGTATGTACTTCAACCTTGTTAAATCCTTCATACTACCGTAAAAATCTCAAATATAGACAAAGTTATCAGATACTTTGTCTTGTCTGTTTTCTTGCGTGGTATTAAATTCGTAAGGATAGATGGGCTGACTGATCGAAAATAGTAAATGTTGCTTTCAACTTACCTTCGACTACTTAAAGATTGGTAGATGGATGATTTAATTATCATCTAACATTTGAGAGTTCAGCATCACAGCATCTTATTTATGGAATCCAAAAACCAAAAATCACATATATTTATTTACACAACTCATTACTTCTACAATCTATCTATCTAATATCTAATCTTATCCCTTACCTCGCTTATCTACTATATCTACCTCGGTTGAAATAACAAAGTTATCAAAAAACTGTTATTTATTTGAAAACAAAATAACAATGTTCAAAGTGAAATAGACGTGAGTTAGCTTTTAAGTGTTTATGGGTCGAATTGAAGTCTCCGCGTCGGCCATAATTAAGTAGGTGCGAACTCCCCAGTCGGGCCGCAGTCAATTAATTGGGCATTATTGATCGGATTGTGTGCAAACGAGGTATGTGCTCGCATCGGTATCGGTGCCGTGATGTACAATGTATGCATCTCATTACAGTTGCGGCGCGAAACGTGACGCGCTGTTGGGAATCCGAATCGATTGCATGAGCACAATGACGATTTTATATAATCACTATTGCATATAAATTATTCTCATTTATATACATATTATGTTTTAATGAGATGTAGGAATAGGTAAAGTGTCTGATTTCGGGATTAATAAAATTAAATTCCAAGCCATGGCCACTGCTTTACTTTAAAAGATTGTAAAATATTTGTAAGTAAAAATAAATTAGTAAAATTGAAAAATTTGGTCCCAGCAATATATCTTAAAGGAAGAATAAAAAACAGCAACTTTACGAGTTGGAGCGTAGTTATAAAAAATCAAAATAAGACAAGGGCTCGTTGGAGGTTGGCGCCACCGCGGCGTAACCGGGGCCGAACAAAAGACGCCCAACCGTCTGAGCAGTCACCGAATTCTGATCCTATCTCAGGTACCATTCCTCCTTTATATATCAACTAAGAATCCATTTCCCAAGTCACGACAAAAATTGCAAGAATTTGAAAACCGCATTGTTTTTCAAAGATTTTGACAAAAAACTGTACAAATACAGATTTTATTCGGATTCGGAATTATGCACGAAGATAAAACATTATCTTAGAATAAGAACAAATATCGTATAAAAATACTGGAAAGAAATGAATATTCCGAATGCATAAAAATACTTCGGACGAGTCGAGCTTCGTAAAATACCAAGAAAAATATGCAAAAGGATGGAACTGCGAGTTTGATTATCGTTAATTTTCGATATAGAAACCAGTTCTGCTGCGGCGACGGTCGGCGGTCGGCGGTCGCACGGAGGCACGATACAAGCAGCGCTGAGCAAAATAAAACAAATATATTTTAGTAGGTTAGTGAGCGTATTTACGATCGGATTCCTCCATTGTGATTATGTAGCCATTACTTACATAAGCGGCCATGACCGCGCCGGAATTAGACGATTTGTCTCCCAAGCCGTCCCTTCACACGGACGATGGAAGCTTCGCCCAAATTAGACTGCGGCGGAGTCATCTTCGCGACTCGAACAGAGCGCAGTCTCCAATTTAAAACGACTTTGACTGATTTGCATTTAGTATTTTCCTATTACGGGGATCGAAATATATATAGCTGGGTAATTCAGCGGCTGTATATCTAAGCGCGAGGAGGGTAGGTAGCGCCATCTGTCGGGCTCCGCTGCCTCTCGGACCGGATGCCCGACCAGTTTCGTAGTGACACCGAACACCTGCAAGATTGGATGCAAGCAGCATTGCGCCGTATTACGAACGCTATTTCGCTTCGTTGAAACTATCTGTTATTATTACCCTATTCATACAACAAGACGTACATTTTTTGTTGTATGAAATAGGGTAATTAAATAATATTTCCTTAATAAATATACATTTGACGTCAGTGTAATTGAACTAAAAAACTTAAATATTAAAGTGTAATAAACCCACAAAAAGATCTAGATTGTGTAAGTCACAATACAATAAATTATGGGAAATAATTTAAAAAAAATGTCCTTTCATTTCTTCGAATATAATCGTCGTACATTGATGTAGACATGTAAATGATTCGTATGTACACATATAGTAAGTAGACGTAGGACAGTTTAACTATTTATATGTATAACTAAGACTGATTGTATGGAGTACACAGGCTCAGGCAACAGACACACAAACTGTTGTCAGATCTTCTTTTACTTTTATATAACACGGTGATGCATAACCACAACACGGTGTGGTATGCAGCAACGGGTCTCGTTCCTATACGTATATTTTTTAAAATGATATTATCATATATACAAATAATAGAAATCTTTTAGATGAGTGCAGAACACTTTTCTGAACATGCTTGTGACTCATTCCTTTTGCAGTGGTTTGTAGGTGTCAGTTGTAATTTTACCACATCAGTTAACTTTGTATAACAATCATCGTTATTTTACCTGCTATAGGCAACTATCCAGACTATCTGGTTGACTGCCGTATATATAGTCGGAGGGGAACAAGCGAGAAATTATTTAGGAGCAAGATAATTCCGAAAAACAAATGTCCATACCGTGATAATTAATGTGTTAAAAGTTTGAAGAAATCAACAACGAACTATTTGGTCAGCGTTTTAACGAAAACGTTTACTGCTGGTTGCTTGGTCGATAGCTTTTCAATAGAAATATTTTTAGTTAGAGGTATTCAGAGCAGTTATACTCGTATGTGGGATAGTATATACAACGATACGAATTAGAAAAAAAAAATAAAAAATAAGAAGAGATGATTGCTATTTGAAACTGTGGGGCGTTTCGCGAATTATGTAACGATAAATATTGCGCTTATTATTAGGAACGTTGTGTCGATTGTGCGGCGCGGTATGAGGCGAGGCTTGTGGGTCAGTGGCGAGATCGGAGCAGGGTCGCGGCGCCGCACCGTTGCGTAAGCGCCCATTGTCTGCAGCCTCCGCGACGATGTGATATTTACTTCTCCTAGATACACGCAAGATACCTTCAAAAGTTTCTTGTCTAGTATTATCTATTGAAGTTTTATTTGCATAACGACGCCCGTGAACATTATAGACAATACTAGAAATTATAGTGACCGCCTTTAAATATAAAAAAGGAAAAGGGAAGTGAGCCAGGTCTTCGGTTAACTAACTTCAACAGGCCTAATGCCTATGATATATATAGAAATATGAAGTTATTAAAAAAAAACCGTTTAAACCGTAAAAACAACAAACGGTTATGTCTAACGTGAGTCGCACTGAGCAATAAACACCGTGTGATGGCAGTAAACAAAACGCAAACCGGGATGCCGACCTCGAGCTACAATCGCACACGGGCGAGAGATAAGGGGTTCGAACGCCCACCGACATCGCCTAGCCGACGAGCACGTGTCTTTATTATTTATAGCTCTCTCTGACGACTGACAAATGCTGAATGAACTTTTCTTTTCGTGACGGAGAGTGCGCGTGTGTGCGTGTCCCGTCGCCGATGTAGGCCACTGCCAAGGTCGAATGTTTAATATAAAGTCTGGCGTCGGGACATTAAAATGGTCGGCACTCCCCTCCCCGGGACCCTGCCGCCCCCGGCCCCGGGCAGCGGTCGCAATCGTTGCACTCCGTTATTTATTATCCAAAGGCATCCCTCTTCTGCTCACTAAAGGCCTTACCAAGGCGCAACCAAGTTTCAGTACTCAAGTCTCTTAGGCTAATTCCGGATTATCAGATTGTTTCTATATTAAAGAATGCCCGTGGCTATTACTGTCACTTTAGTTCCGTTAAAGTGTGTGTGTTTAATGACTACTTTATATATGAATGTATAGTACAAGATACTAAAGGTATATTGCTTTATTGTACTTACAGCTGATATGACGATAAAACTGACACATTTTTATAAGTACGTAATCAACCGAGTTTTATTGAAATTTACCGAACAGCCGTTCTCGACGGAGTAAAGCCAAATAAAAGGAAATTACTCAAATTTCAAATATCCTTTTATGACGATTCAACCGATGTTGGATAGACAAAAAATCAATAATGGTATTAAAAGTATTACTAGAGTCTAATTCTGTCAACTAATTGATGATGATGAGGTTCTGTTAGATGATAAGGCACTAACTTTGAAAATATCTATTTAACATTTTAGGGAAACATTTTTGTTAATTGAAATACAGTATCTTAGCATAGTTTTCGATATACCATGCATAAGCTACAGAGTGTGCCGTGTGTGACAACCCTATTGTAGAGTAGACTAACAGTGGTATAGCGAGCCGACAATGCGAGACTTATCAGTGCGGAAGCGGGAACAGCTGACGAGATAAAATAGAGGTATCCCTGACCTATTCCAGCGGCGGGGCCCGTAACCGATGATTACCGTTGCGGCGCTCAGATAGAGGCCGCGGTCAATACCGATGAATAGGAAATGGCCCGGCGACATTGCGGGGACTACGACCCCTCCATAAAGTTACATTATTTGACGACAGAAGAATGCTACAACAAAGGGTTTTTATATTTATATTAAGCCTGCCGCACCGTTTTCAGAATGTGCTTGGAAATAAAAAAAATGAAGTCAAAAATGCAGGAATAGACTATAAGTATACAGGCATCCACACGACTTCTTTATCTTTCCTAAAGACTGAACGAGGCTGGATATCCATCCAAATCTTAGCCCAAGGTATATTACTCACTAAGTAGTTTTTCACAGTGTATATCTTATCAATACAACCAACACCTTGGCAATTTTCGTTGTTGTTTACAAATGCTACAAATGTCTTAACAACAAAATTTCACGTCCATAACAGAGCTCTAAATGCGATGTGCGATATGTATTGCGATGGTAAAACATATTAAAACCCATAAGATTGTGTACGCGATAAGCACATCGAAAAATGACATAGGAATATTGATATTCGTAGAGAATGACGGCTTGCAAATGTAAATATTTATAAGAAACGCTCCACTATTTACTAAACAACACACGTACAAATCCTTAATTATCAAATTCGTCTGGTAGAGGGATTCCCCGTTGGATGACTGCCAACAGGAAGCGGCCATATTAAAATACATTTCACATAATAAAATATGTTAAAGCTCTGTTGATAGACGGCAGGTGCCAAATTAACGTCGTTTCTATTGCGTACATTGATTATCGGGTTATAAATCATAAGCGTAAACTATTTGTGTAAACTTATTATGCTTTATTATGGCTATGATAGTATACCTACAATTAAAGACCATCTTTCGGCGAAGCTTTGACTTGTAAATAAAAAGTAAACATTTATATTTTACAAGTCTTTGGTTTTATATCACTTTCCGAAAGTAGTGTAGACACTGTATAGATTTTAAGCCACTAAAACTTGTGAAGTCAGTAATGCGTTCGTTTTGAGCGTAGGGATGGTAGGCAATTTTAATACTATATGGCAGGACTGGGCACTTCTGTAAAAGGCTTCCTTTTTACATTGTGTCTTTAGACAATTATTTTCCGTGGAAACCGTTAACAACCAGTCAATGAGGCAATATGTTGGACACAGCTCTAAGAACCGGTTTGAATTCGAAGATGACATACATATATTTTCTCTATGGTAGTCGTTGGTTTGAATATTTTAAAACAAACGTGATCAATGTCCAAACATATCTCCATCTATGAGTTAATGTATGTCCATAGCAAGTCCCAATATTATGGCGTTAGATAATCCTGAGCGAGGTGTCGCTCTAATTACCTACTTGTGACAATAAATAAACCGTTAATTAGTAGATAACGTTAATTAAAAGCTTATGTCACATAATCCATTACAGATTGTGTTCAATTAAAGCTGAAATTAACCAGCGACCAGTGCCTAGATGGGTAGTAAAAAGCTGACCATCATGACTTTATCTATATAGACTGGTCTTGATAGTAGTCGTTAACCACCTGTACACCTTAACTTAACTTTACTATGCATTATGTACTTCTCCGTGGTATGCAATAAAAAAGATAACCGTTTAAAGTCTTATAGACTTTAATGTTTATTGAAGTCTTAAACAATTGCCTTAGCTGTATTCTAAAGGATAAAGGAGGGCCAAAGAAGCAGTTAATCTGATTTTAAGTTATGTCGCTCATAAACCTATTAATTACGCAACACCAAAAGGATTAAGGAGGTGAGGTGTAAAATATACAAGCGTATGAAACAGCTACACGGTAGTTAGTATCAAAGTAAAAAAGTAGCCGTCGACACGACGTCAATCGTCTGAAAAATTGATGGCATAGGCTGAAACCGGCCACGGATTTGAAGCGAGCCACGTGATAGGAAACAGGCTGGCAACACATGCCGCCAGCCAGTCGTTTAGTCACGAAGCTGCCGCGCTGCCGTCGCCGGTGACATCATGCGGTGTCTGCATGCATTCACTAATACACCGCTCCATGTCTTCTTTGTTTGCTCTTCTACTTCTAGCCTAAGCTTTGAGATTGTCTATTTGATTTATGTGTAACCGATACTTTAATGATTTCGTTAAAGAATTAGGTAACGTATAAAAGTTATTTATTGTTGGAGTTAAGTTTTGAGTTATAATAACTTAAAAATACTTAAGTTTTAAAACTGTTGGTCGCAATTTACATAGATTTGGACGTTTGCTTACAGCTAAATATCTGATTGCGTCTTTTTGATCTGCTACATTATTAATCTTGGCGTTTAATTCTATATCTAAAATCTCTATTATAAAATTACGATACAAAAGCGATACTGCTTAATAAACGACTGACTAATATACTCCTTGTGATATTTAAGATTTTAATTCTATTGAACCTCTTCTCTGTCTCTAATATCACAAATTGCACTAAATGTTTGCCACTTTCGACTAAAACTGTGTCCCTATAAAAGCTGTAGATTATAATCGTATCAATGCAATATTAGACTATCCATATACCGTGGTAATTTCTTGGCGTGGAAACTAAATCAAAAGTGCGCTAGAAATCTTCAGTAAAATCAATAAACTAGAAATTGAACAATGAAATTAGGTCAGCGGTACCAACGGGTTCTAAACAGAGCACGGGGACAAACACAAATATCCGTCTGAGGTCTGTCTCGGGTCGGGCTCCGCAGGCCACAAAACGCAACTAACGAGCCGGTGATTGATGCTCGCGCTGACACTCGTTGCGTTAGATCTCTGGGGTCGAGAGGTCAATGTCGTCACCGCAATAACTGACAAACAAAACAAACTTTTTTCTGCGATCCAACTAATATTTTAGGTCTTTTACACTTTTTCCTTGATTTGCTTAAAAGGCTCTTCTCGAACACCTCGGCTTGTGGCATTTATAGCCAATTCTAATTCTTAACGCGTGATTTTTGTGCATAGTTGGCGCAGCCTCCATCGCTTCGATGCGATTCCTGCCGCCGCAGCTTCTATGATAAGGGGGCTTAATAAACCAACCCTCCTAAGCAGATTTTGTAACGGCAACGTTGTTTTGCTTTATGAAAATTCATAAGCAAGCTCCGAGGGTGGTCCGACCACCCGTAACGTAGTACCGCTCCGACCTTATTCCGGCTCCGGTTCGCCCGCAATAAAGCGACCCTTTTACAACTCTCCTCGCCGTACGTCCACATTAGAGTAGACGCTCTAAAACAATAACATCCCCGGGAAAGCCTCCGATAGGATTCCCATTCAAGTCATAAACGGGCCTTGTCGGCGTGCAATAGTAGTCTATGAAGAAAAGTAAATTAGCGCGTATTTCACGTATATAGAGACGATCGAAATGTAGCATCTCGGGATAGAAATTGTATTTCACCAATTGTACGTAGATATATGATTATATGTCTTTGATAACTATTGTTATATTTCATGTTTCGTTTGTATGGACCACTGTTACATATTTTTAGCTGCCAAATAATGAAGTTTACTTTAGTTTAGTTTTTTGATCTCAAACAAACAAAATCAAAACAGTATAATATTTTTAATTATTTCAATTGGAAACCGTGTGGTAGTTCTTGCGAATCGTTCTCTCATAAGTAATATATATTCATAGGTTATCGACGGAAATCAATTCGAAAATAAATCAACGAACTTGTTGAGGACATATGATCACGGTATAATGTTATGTATAACATGTTCATTACATTTAACTATCGTACTACAACTCGGTCAAGCTAACGACATTTAAAAAGAATGCTGGCTAAACAACGTACGATTTGCTAATTTATTAATATATTAAGGTTACCGCAATATATGAAGCAAGGATGCCTCCAACTGTCATAAAGAAATAAAGTAAGTAGAGACGTCAGTACACAAGTGGAAAGTGTATATATAAACTAACTGCGGCGGAGCACGCCGGTCGCACCTCGAGACGAATAATCTTACGAAGTCCTAGCGTATTTGGTGACTGCAAAACGCGAAGCGTTTTGAAATTTAACAAATCTTATATCGCTAAACATGTACATATCCCAGACCCCATTACTAGCGTCATGTTATAATTTAAATAAATATGCCACATTTGGGGTACGTAGAGATAAAGCTAACAATCGCTGTTTGTTTTTTAATATGAGGCGGCGAATGGTAGCTTCGTTTCAGCCGATGGTCATCCACTGCTGGACGGATGTAGGCCTCCCGCATTGATCGCTACCAAGATCGGCCCCTTGCCGCCCTCGACCAGTGGACTCCTGAAACCTTGACTAGATGATCGTTCCATCGTGTGGAGGCCTGCCTGCGCAGCGTCAACCTGTACGTGGTAGTCATTCTAGGACATTTCGGCCCCATCGGCCACCCGTTGGTAGCTTATTAGGTCTATGTACAATGAATACACTAAAGTACATAACCGTACATTGTGGCAGATTTTACCAAGTGATTATTTGAACATAAGATTCTGAAATGCAAAACAATGGAATATGGTGAATTCCGAGAATCGAATCCTCGACTTTATAATAAAATATGTAGCAGTATTTATTACATATGGATTGGGTTCTAGTTAGCTGTGCGCATATCGTATGGCGGTCGGCACGGTTACGGGACATCGGGTCCAGTTTTACAACCTCGTTACCGGCGGTCCGCAGTTTTTACAGCACGATTAAGCCGCCCACTCGCCCGACCTACGGAACCCGTTATTGGAGTAAATCTTTTTATTATAGCCCCATAGTAGCGACTATATCGATATTGCCCGTATTTTGCATAGTG
>DWTW01000679.1:0-15062 GCA_018246275.1 Papilio slateri | reverse complement strand
GCTTTCCCGCCACTGGTAGATGCTTTTCCATTTTCACTTGAACTACAGACTTGTTAATTTAATAAAAGAAAAACTGTCCATTTTGCGTCAGACTTTTGTCGAAAGGGAAACAAAACGACGCAATCAAAACCAAACAGGCAACGATGTCCTTCCGTCTCGCTGCTCGCTTGTAAACGAACTATTGCGGGCGGGTCAAGGCACGGAAGGAGACGGATTTGTCGGTTTCCGGGCAAGATGTATCTGGTGCTTGATGATGAAAAGGCGTTTAAAGTAAAGAGCATCCTTATCACAACCCTAATACTTAAGGTTTCGGAGTATAGTAGAGAATTGCCTCGCGGCGCCCCTCTGTACTTTCTATGGCGCACAATTTGGGAACCCCTCCTGGGAAGCTAGCAAATGGGACTACCGCTACCAACACCAGTAACAATCACGAGGGTTACGGAGTACCAATTTATTCTAGAATGAGGACTGTGGATAAGGAAAACTCAAGGAAAAAAGGATAAGGGAATGGGACCACTTTTATATGCGCACACAGTCACTCTCAGAAGTCAGTCAGCTATATGTCGCCGATCGATTGTGAACTTCGTCAGTTTATAAATCTGTCTGCAAATTGTGAACTGAACTAATTATTGACAATTTAGCGTTCTCGACGACGATTCAACTGTCGAAGTGAAATCATCAAATTGTGAAGTGATATTTAGCTTGCGTTATTACGTTAAAGTTTAAGTTAGAATTTAAGATAGGTTTAATAGGTTAGGTTGAACATTATAGTTAAATATAAAAATATAAGAAAAAAATGTTGCGTTTGACACGGTACTTCAAATCGTCAGTGATTCGTTCAGTTCACGATTTGTTGACAGTTTATAATACGCCTAGTTTGATAAGAAGCCATAACACATTACATAGCGCCGGGCGCCGAGATGACTTGAACTATCTATACGAACAAGATGTGTGCTGATTTACGAAACCTCTGTCGGAACCACAAATTAAAAACCAATTAAAAAACGTAAAAGTCCGTAGTGGTCTGTTAACGATCAGTTTTCACACTCTGTATCATTAAGTTTGATATCTTGTGCTATTACGAGGTAATTATATTTAAAACCTCACGGCCACTTTATGGCTCATTAAAATTTGCAACGGGAATGAAATAAAATCAGATATTGTCGTCATGTACAAAAATATATTGTTTTATCGTTGTTATATTAAATTATTGTTACTAAATGTTAACAAATACTTAGAATAAACCTAAGCTAGCGCTAGCTAGTGGGACGCTATAATTTGAACGATGTTACTTAATTGAATATGCAAATATAACTCATAAAATCTTAATTCTTTTAACTCAATTGTAGTAATTAGAATTGAAAATTATAACTATTCATTTTTCACCCAAATCTTCGAATCTTAAATGTAAAACGGAATGGGTCCATTATAATATACCTGGAATACACCAGACCCAAAAATGTTTGCGACTGAAAACCGTGAGAAATATTGCGTTAGCAGAATTAAATAAAAAATATATAAGCATATTCAATTATGCATATTTATAATTGTTTCAGGTAAAGGATCATTAGGTATATTTTAAAATACTGTCTGATACAATACCAAGGGTCGACGTATTCAATGCTACTGGCAAGTCTCGTCAAAAACATAACAATTACACAAAAATACATTATTAAATAATGAACGGTTGTCGGCAGATTTTTTAAAAAAAGTAGAAGGCGCCATCACTAAAAAAGTTTAATAAAAAACACTGCGTTTAATATTTGAGTATTAAAAAATATACAATTTTTATTATCTGTATTGTATCTACACAGATTCAAGCTGACCCGGCAAACTTCGTTCCGTCTTAGATGAATTAATATTGTGTTACCTTATTAGCTGTATTGATTTTGTATTTATTACGAATGGGTCGATTCCATTTTGGAAAACATTGCGATATACCTACGAGATTTTTCATTTTGTTTTAGAAGTCAGGATTTATGATTATGTACTCTTTGTAGTTTCTGTAATTTCATTACAGATGACGTCGCATACGTAAATGTATGAGAAAACGAGTTTTTCATATTTTTATTAGTTTTTCTGCTACGGGGGTTAGACCCAACGATCAAAAAAAAATAAAAAAAATCTGTGCAGCCGTTTTTGAATTATAAATGGTGTAACACAACTTTGTTTTATATATAGATGTGTTCGTCTTAATTTTTTATTCCAACATTCTCAAACTACTAAGCCTAAGTTCCATTCACAATAACCTCCCGATAAGGTACATTTAACCTTGTCATTCAGGCACATCTACTGTACTATGGTATATATTGCGCCATTTGTTGAATATCGTTATCAAATCTACTATCCTTCTTAAACATTGTCTGCTGGTACAACTGTAGTAATGGCTAGTATTTAATTCTGCCGACAAACCTATAAATTGTTTATCAAATTTACATGAATTGACACATTTTGAGATTCAGCCTTCCCATACATTAAGTCCCGATGAAAACTAATTTAAACATCTTACACACTAAAACACATGAAACAATATGGACATAGGCACCTACAATAACAGTCTGTTGCGTTCTAACTTAAAGCTACGTTCATTGTTAACTAATTAAAGATCCCGTAATAGACAAAAATAACATAAACCTTGGTAAATTTAATTAGGTACATGGGTGTAGTTAAAAAAGTTGTAAATAGTATTGAACGTTCATTATGGTCCTTCGAGTCGCATGTTATATATTCTTATTTTATTGCCTCGTCAATTTCATTATTCGCAAATTATTTAAACGGAGCGAGAAAGATAGGGTACCTTTTTAAGTTTAACAAGAACTTTGATATTAATAAAATTAATTATGTTCATATAAATTAAGATATCATATTAATACTGATTACAGTTACTAATTAATATAATTATGGTAATTAATTGATGGCGATATATTTACACTGTGGCATTGATTACAATTTAGTTTAAGAAAATGTATTATAAAACCCGCATTTTTTTTTCAACAAAAGAAATAATTAAAATATACAACCGACACAATATCTATAATAAATTAACCCTAAAACTGTCTTAAAAATCTATTTCTGACATATGAATATTAATTTAATACAGATAATATTATGCAGAAATAATTAGTGAGTGAGATAAAAATATTTAGAACAATACATTTTGCACCTTAGCTTGCTATTTACAATAAGGCACTTTAGTTATTGTATTTTACTGATAGCCAATACTCGTTCCTGAATTTACACAATAAACTATATCGTTTTCTATTAACCGCCATCTTTTGTTTGTTTTATGAAAGACTACTAGGCCTATGCATATAAGAGGGGTCTGGAAACGCTGCATCAATGCGAAAATATTATTGTAGTTATTTTTATTTTGTTTCTATGGTACACAGAATCATTTGAAGTAAATCTTGTAATTGTTTCATCCTTACAGTTAATTATAAACAGTCATGTTTCCATTCGTATGTGCCATAAACAAATTATTTTTTTCATTCCTAAGAGTTTATGGTGTATTTTTTTTTCAATGTAAGGCTATCAGTAAAACGTTTATTTTTGGGAAGACGTTCATGAGTTAATAATTACACATAATACGATCTACAAATGTTTAAAATTAAAATCAATATAAATTAATTATTTTATAATGTTTAATAACTAGAAACAACATACGCCCAATTATTTTGGAATGTAAATGAGGTTGGCAGTCTTTATGCATATTTATGAAAGTGAACGTAATTTTTATAACAAAAAATCAATATCTACGATGTAGTGTTTTATATCTTATTGAGGAGGGTTAGCCAAAACTGTAGCCAAAATTTATACAGTATGGACTACGGTCATACTGTGCCAACAGAGTAGGATGATAATAATTGTTAAACAGCGTTTTCATTATCGAATATTTTTATATCTTGTTATTTATCTTTTCGGATCCCAAGAGTGGATAATGAATGCCGTGTAACGAGGTTACAGAAAAGCAAGAGGTATTTTTATCTTTATCTATGAATAGTTTTAATCAATAAATATCTTCAAGATTAAGTAATTCTATATTCCAAATTCAAATATAAATAGATTCACTAATAAACCAAGAAGGTTACATATTAAAATTATGTTTTGGGGGTTATGTTAGAAGAAATTTTCTCTCATATTAAAGTAAATATGGTAAGTTTCTTAGACGGTTTGAAACAATAAAAGAAAGTATACAAACGTTTAGGATTTCACTTCATTTAAAATCAGGGGTAAAATTACTCAAATGATCAAAAGTTGCCATTATTAAAATTGTCTTTGTAAACAGTAAAAAAAAAAACATTGAATTGAATTTAGTACAATCTGTTGTTTAGACATGGCCTCGCCGTATGCGACTAAATGTAATAACTAAATAAGAAAAGGTTTACTTAATAACATACGGTCATTAAAAAATTAGTGTTATTTTTGTAACTGCAATTTAAATTAGAAATATTGAAAGTGATACCGTATGGGTCCCAAACTACGAGATTTAAGGTCAGCAAACTACGAGATTTAAGTGAATCCGCTATCCGTCTGTTGTCGTCAACCATCTCTTAAGCACAAGAGAGAAAAAAAAATAACATTTCTTATCTTTTTTAAAAAAGTTTCATGCAGCATATGCTACTAGCAGACCTCGGTTTAAGCAGCCCTGCTAGGAGCGATGTTCGCTCTCAATATAATTTGCAAATTAAAATCGTTCAGAAATAACACCACTTAATCCGTAACAAAATTGCGCCCAAAAATTATCATGTGAATGAGAACAAAAGGCAGGATGTACCGCGGTTAGGAATTTGAGAGGTATAACGTGCTATAGTCGCGTAAACTTTTTCGTGTTAAACCATACTAAATCGTTAATATAACCAGTAGGTGAACGTAAAGAATATTGACCCTTAAGGCACACTACACGTCGGGTTCAAACGCCTCGAGCCTTAATTACTGGGTAGTCGGTACCAAAATCGAGAACCGCACGCATGTTTATCCCATGAATCATTTATTTATTCAATCAATAGTGAAAACGCTCCTTAACTAAAAAATAAATAATTTTTGGATGTTATATTTTAACAATTAATTAATTTTTTACTAAACATATATAGGTTTTTATCGTCATAAATAAAAATGGAAACATTATTTTTATCTCATAAAATTCAACATAAAAGTACTATACGGTATGAAATAATGCTATCATCAGTGCTCTCTCATATACAGGTTTATTAACTTCAAATTCGGACTTTTATATACCAATTTCAGCATTTTCCAAATCAAATTCGTACACTTACCTATTAAATTGGAAACGTTGATGATGCTGAACTTGATTTATAATTATCTGAATTTGAAGTTAAAAACTTGTATATGAAGGTAGGAAGGTAGGAAGTAAGAATGATAGTATTATTCCATATAATAAGTATGTTTATGTTGAATTTTATAGGACAAAAATAATATATCTATTTTTATTTATGGTATGGTAGTAAATATATGGAGGTATGCCAGGACTGTGCCATATGGAATCCAAAATCCATGCTTGCCCTTCTCGGTTACGGACGGTAGTGTTAAATTTTTAAATGATAAATAAAAAAATGCATATAGAATATTTTGCAGCAATCAGCGGTCACTATAATCAAGTACAGTTCAGCTGAATTCATTACCTTCATACAGACTCTCGCACACTTCCAACAATCTTAAAACAGGGCTGATGTTGTACGGGAACAGAGATTTGGACACCAACCTGCTTATCTGCAGTCGCAATCGTATCAACACTCGCATGGTGTCGTCCAGTCCCCTAGTTCCACCAGAGTCGGCCAACTGGCAAGTCTCTAGAAACTTCGGCCAATTTCTACGTACATACTTTAGAAACCTCAGTAAATACAGCAAGAAACATGTCTCATTGCTTACTAAGTAATCTAAAAGTACATCGCTGTCGTGCGAAACAATTTTTAAAAACTCGATAAACGACGATATCGGGTTCAACATCGGTATTAAATCTGGATACATCGAATTCCTGTATACAATACCTACAGTAATATCTAAAGTACATACCATTGACTCAATAAGATAATCATCTTGCTCACTAAACAAATGTATCAACATCTTCGTGAATGGAGTCTCCGGATGGAACTCAAAGCTGTTCCGTATGAACACATCAAGCTTCTTCAATACATCTCTTATAGATCTCTCGACGATCTGCATGTCCTGGATTGCGTTATAGTCTGATGAATCAATGGAACTGTCCGAGGAATCACATCGCATCTCTTTAACGGTGACAGCTACAGATTTTAAAACCAATAAAGACATCCTTTGTAATGTTGTCTTGTCCACATCGCTCCTTACATTTGAAGAATCTTCATTATCATCTAGCCCATAGCTCTGATCCACCAACTGAATAGCTGACGAAATTGGATTTACTTCGGGACCTAATGAATAATCCCGTATTATAGTGCATTCGTGACCTAAAAAACCAAAGCCACTTCGACTCTGTTGAATTCTCAAATCTGTCAGCAGCCTAAAGTCTTTAACATACCTCACGATGGAGTGCGCTAAGCAACATATCTCTTCTGGTAGGATATCTTGTAGCGCTAGTGTGGACCCATAACACAGGACTTCATTAAATAGACTTAATAAATGTGAATATATTAAACTCGGAAGCATTCTATTCCTCAAGAGGTCCACAAAGCTTTGCAAGTCAGCATAGAATGGCTTTGTATCAATTATAGAAAGGTTAGCCTTAACACTTATTATGTTCTCCCACAGGGAGAAAAATGTTAGAATACAGTTTTCAACATTAGCTAAATTCAGGTACCTTAGTAGCAATAGTTTCATATTTTTGACTAAAACTGGCCAGTGATGTTCTAACGTTTTTATCGTTAAACATTTTATGTGCGATGTGTCAAATGATTCGGAATCCGTTAATATTACTGTAATACAGCCGTTATCATTAACCCTTTCTATCCTGGCCGGAGGAGGTTCAGGTGTAACTGGCCGTTCATCTATTTGTTGGCTATTAGAAAATTTTAATACAGGTTCATGTAGCTTGAAAGTGACCGTTTTTTCCGTTGATTTCTCCCCGGAAGATGTTGATGGTGCACCATGAGTTTGTAAATTGGAGAATTCATTATGCAGATTTTCACTTCTTGACCCAGAAGGTGCCTGTGAGCTACTACTACTTCCATTGAAACTTGATGTACTTCGAAAGGGATTATCATCTTGCACATTACTGTTTCCTGATGAATTAATATAATTGCTGTCTTCTAGAGGATGCTGTTCAACATCCTTCCACTCTACTATCCTCTTAATAATGTCCAAACTGAAATTAATCTTTTGCACTGTTATCCTGTTAATTCTGTCAAACAAATATATGTTTTCCGCTATCTGTTGCAGCCAGTTCTCATCAACGGTATCCTTTGAGACTATTAAAAAGCTTGCTAATACTCTACTGGCAACAAATGTAATGAACTTACTTTTGTGATCTGCCAATTCAACAACTTCTGTGATCCAATCGTGCCGATTTCTTACAAATATATCACAAGCATGCATTATTCTTGAGCAAATCGTACCTGTACTATTTTGTTTCAAATATATGTCAAACATCAGCTGCATTGTTGATAGATAAGTCAAAGAACATGTGAGAGGCCATGAAACTATATTAAGTTGTCTGTCGAAAAGTTGTGATACTACATTTTCGCCATAACCACATAAACATTGTCCAACAAGGGCATTTTGTAACTTTCTTAATTCAGCAAGTAGTTTATCATCCTCAGATGTCCAGTGAGGGGCAGGATTTGAACCAGATGGTATATCTATAGTAGAATCACTGGGCAGCCTAAGGATAGCTGAGCAGTCCACTGCATCCTCACTAACTGTCCCACTATCAGGAGACTCCCTGTTCCTCAATGTAAACTCTTCTGATGTTTCTGCCGGTGTCTCAGATTCGAAGATATCAGTAAGAATATCATCCGCCAATCTATCGCTGCCATCATCTATATCGGGCGCGTCGATTCGCTGCTTTTTTTTCACGGGTTGATCTGAGGCCATTCCTTCATCTGACTTTGGTGTTAGATGCCCTCGGAGAACCATTAACGCGCGTTACGATACACCGAACTAAACTCTCGTTATATTTAAGTAGTTGAACGCATATCAACAGGGTCGCTGTCGTTATTCTGAAAACAAAAAGGCGAATAAGTGTATGACCTTTTCTTGGCTACTCAGTTACGCGCACGACAAAGCCAAAGTTATTTCTACTAGAACGGACGTTAACAAGTCAATAGAAAGTTGAAAAACATCAAATTAATGACCAATGCTAAATAATTTCATAGTGTGATTATATAATTTACGTTTACGTTAAAAGTTACAATTAACTTTCCAAAATATTTTGATGGCACACATACCATTGACAGGCAACCTAGGTTGTTTGAGCACTTATATGCATTAATGGTATCCATATATGACGTCTAATTGTTCACTGCAATCCGTTAGTCAACACTTAAATACAGTTTTATGTGATATTTCTTAAGAAAACGTATAAAATATTCAATCAGAAAGTTGCGCACAGAACATCCACTGAACAGACTCCATTACGTACAATGACGCTTAATCGATTGAAGGTCTTTTTATTAAGGAATTTAGTAAATATTTAACGAACTCGAGGAGATTACAACATGGTATATATAACTAAATATTCTAAAATCATTGATAATAACAGTTTTAAATATTAAAAGGAACTCAGTGATTGTTATTATTAAAATAAGATAATTAAATGTATGGTATTTAACCTTCACATCCGGTATGGACGTTGCCAGTTTGACGACTTCTGAATTTAGCAATTGAGACGATAAGTAGCGACTAAGATTTCTGTGTGATGAACAGTAGCTACTTTTGATACTGTACTTGAAAAGTAGACATACCATTTTTATTTAATACTAACAGAATTTTATGAAATTCGCGTAAAGTAGACTTTTAGGCTTTTGCCCTACAAATAAAATTGTAATACAACAGTGTATTGCGCATTATTAGTATTCAAACAATAACAATGTTAATGGCACATAATTAATATTTATTTCCCTGCTAATTTTAAAACGGCGAATTCCATCATTTATATAAAACATTTATTAAAATTTGTTTTATGTTTTGTTTACTTTTTGTAAATATGTTCGACAATTCAATAGAATGTTTATTTCGCTTCCTGGCAACATTCTCAGTATCCCCCAAGAAAAATGTCTGCTTCTTTGGAAGTATCAGGAATTTAGTTATTTAGTTATAATAAATGCAGTAGTAAGTTTAAATTAACATTACTAGAGCTATTAGGTGAATATCATTAATAAGCAGTTCATATGTGCGGTTAAGTTAACTTTGATGAGTCCTACAAGTGTTTTTGCATAACAATCAATAGAATAAATTTAGGTTAAGATCTTTGGTGTTGTATTCCGATTGGGACAAAAATATCTAAATATTAAAAATCTTTTGAATCTTTTCGTTATATAAATTATAAGATTATTAAATTGTTTAAATATACATTCACAAAATGTAAATGAATCGATATGTCATTGATTATAGTTTTCTTTTTTGGTAATAATTGTAATGCCTGGCTTAATAAAAGTTCAAATCTGGAGATTACGAAAGAGTACTACATAAACTGACACCTGCAACCTTGTAGATAGAAAGCAATTAGTGTCTATTAACCATTAGGCAATAGTAAATATAGTATTCATTTCCTGAAAAGATTGCAGTGTTCAATAGGCGTTAACAATTTGCAACATCAGTATTTCGATCGAAAATAAACAGATGCGGCTGAACCTACTTAAGAGTGAATTCGATTTATATTATATAAATACAATTGCTTTTAGATGTTCTAATTCTGTTACTACACCTACGCATTTTTTTACATACCAAATTGTAAATAGGATTTGGATGGAGATATTAAAAAAAAATGTTTATTTTCAGCCTTTACGAAAATGGAATATACAATTGGTACAGATAACAAAATAGTCCATGATCAAGTATCGACTTTTTGCTGTGAATCCCTTAGACTGTAGTGTAATGAAGTGTAGTGTATCCCATTAAAAGTTCAGTGAGTTATAGAGACAGCCTGATAGCTTTCAGGATGTCTGACGAGGAAGACTCTTCGCCAGATAGGGCTTTAGTGCCCACCAACAATGTACCAGGTAAGATCTCTCTAAATTAATAAGGAACAGCTGAAGAATACCATCTAGGCTCCTAAATATTGGAGTAGTAACACTAATGAGTGTGACTAACACAATTTACTAAAATTCTGTTGAAATTGAACTAATTTTATGGCTTTTGTTGCAATAAAACATTAAATAATATTCGCATAAATAATATAATTACTTAAATTTAAGATTTAAGTATTGTAAACAAAACATTTCCATAAATTGAGATATCTCCTCATTACAATGAGTGCTATCATTTTTTATATGTTACAAAGTGAGTAGAACATAACCCTATTTCTCTAAAGATATTGTACCAGTTTTTACCCATGAGTTCTTGGATAGTGTTGTAGTATTTCTAAAACTCCATGACTAAGCACAAATTTTGTGCTTCTGGAAATCATGATCTCCATTACAACTTGTAACCATTGCTGTATCTGTTTACACCAATGAAGGTAATAAGAAGTGGGGTTAATATAATGGTCTTTGATGAAGGCTTTTTAGCTAATAGTTTTGTGTCTGGGGGATACCATTATAAATAAAAATGTGCTCACTTTTGTAACTCAGAGGGGTAGGCAGAGATCAGAGCATTCCAGATATCCATTTGGTTATGATTCTGCCACACCTTTTTCTTTTTATATACATACACCTAAACATATATTGATTACGGGTACTCCTTATTGCCTTTCTTTTGGATACCACTGTAATGTGCCTAATTATGTTGTGAGTTAGTGGCTAATTAGTTAGGATCATTATTTGCATGGTGATGAAATATTGCTATTCTCCAGTAAATGCCACATTAGGTGAAGTTAACATTATACCAAATGTGGTATATTTTCTTAACTTGTACCATGTTTTTGGTACAATGTATAAAAATAAAATATACCTACTTATCAAAAAATTCTTATTATAAATTGTCAAGTAAATATATCAACTTGATGCAAGTCATATACAAATCAGATGTTCAATGTAATGAGTTAAAATTCTTTTTGGACATAAATATCAAAAGTGTGTATGTACCTATAGGGATACCTGTAACCTATAGGGATAGGCAGAGATAGTTTTTATTTGGTATAGTACTGGCACACCTCATTTGCTTTAAAATCCATATATACCTATGCTCAGGTTAGGTTCAATTCTCTTAATACAACCTTTATACATAAATATATTACTCACACCCATAACCCAGAGGTGTAGGCAGAGATTACGGATTTACCTTTGATGCAATCCTGGCACATCTTCCTCACTTCTTCTACATCCATACATACTTGTTGGTTATGAGTACTCCTTCCAGTTCAGTTTTTAAAGGTTCTATTAAGCATCATAATATTAAAGCTTTGAATGTTTCCTTGCGATAACTAAATTTAAATTACTACACAAGGAAATGTTATAACAAACATTTTCATTAGTCCTCTTTTTCCTTATAAAATATCCAGTTATGTATAATGCAATAAATATAATTAATAAAGGTATGACCTCAGATATATTTACTAAACCTATCAATGTATAAAATCTGTGTTTTGCTTCACCTACTATGTCTTAATAGTTATCGTAACATTATGGACCGGACAGTGATCCTATTCCACAGAAAACATTTGTGATCTTATAAAAATTCACACAATGCTGTGATGTAACCAAGCTCTTCTGTCAGCATGTAACCTAACATATTTTTTATTTGTCTATTTATCTACGTAAGAAGATGGTTGCTAGTTTATAATAAAGTAAGTGACATGTGTACATGACAATGTCTTATAAGATGTAGCGTAGGAGTGGATTCATTCCTCCATTCCATTTCCTAGAGCCTAAGATCTATTGGTCGGTTAAAATCTTGCTTACGATTATAAATATGGTATGTGGGGGGGCTTCCACTGGGGTATGTATGTAGTTAAGTAGGTGCATTAATTGCAACTTTGCAAAGAATATTTAAATTTTAAATAACTTACATACTAAACAATTTCTATGAATGTACAAAATATTGGATGATCTGGCTGAGTTCACACTGCTGAAAGCATCTCAATCTCATCTCAAAGATATTGTTATCTCTCTCTTTCTCTATAAATAAAACTGAGATGACAACATGTTTAATCTGAATGTTTTCGGAACTGAATTGCAACCTCTTTTAATATTTATTCTTTAAATGAAAATGTAGCAAAGTTAAAGCTAAACAAAATAATTTAAAGCTTCACACTTGTCAGCGTTGAAGTGAAAACAATTTCTTTTCACGCTACATTGACCATTTAGAAAGGGGCCCAATCATTAGATCGAATTTCTACAAGGTGGAAGAGTGTCGAATTACTGACTGTTCAGTTCACGCCAGGTCAGATGGAACGAAACGTACTCGGAAACGGACAGGCGGTGACAATTTATGAGAGTGAAGATAAACTTTTAAGCTAGTAATAGATTAGGGGACGGATAGCGAAACATGAGGTCGTCGATTCAAATCCGTTATTTGGTACATGCAGTAATTTATTTTTACAATTTGCTTGTATTTTACAAAAAAGTCTTACTCTGTACCCTGTTCCAAATGAAGATGTAAATTTTATAATCAAACAAATGTCAGGACCATTACACATTATATTTTCCTCCGAAATTGTGGAAATTGTGAGATAAACTAAAGTAAAACTGTATGTTATGGATAGCTAATGTTATAATATAATCTGGAACAAGTTAATGAGTTGCAGATGTCTTATCTGTGTCTTATGTCAGATGTCTTATCTGCAACTCATTAGCTTGTTTGATTTGCCTACCTTTGCTGAACAGAGCCCTGTCCAGTACAGAAAATAGGATATTTTATTTTTCTTTCCATCCCCTGCACAGTGAAATCCTCTTGGCCTTCCCATCCTTTCCTTATTAGAAAAGTATAGGAATTATAAGAGGACTAGGGTTAGGCCTCTGGCACCTCACACAGCAGAGAAAACCCAAAAATACTTCTACTTCATGCCTGTCTTCTGTGAGGTTGTGGTTATTTCTCTGGTTGAGCCGGCTTATTTGTGCAAGAGATGTTGTTGTGGGCTCTACCACTGTAAAACTTTGTTTATGATATACACTGCCACTCACTGTTGCAACATAAAGCTTTGTTACTTTTTTTTACAATTTTCTATTGTCATTTAATACTAAAAGCTGTATACTGTTATTAATTTAGTATGTTCTCGTTGGAGATTTACGTTTGCGGCACTAATCTTAATTGGCTATGATGGTATCTATAGACGACCTTCTTATACCACATTTTAGGACCATAAAAATTTTCCTCATACCTCCTAAAGTTGAGGTAAAAATGAGGTTAGACAGTTAAGAATTAAATCGTCGCATATGTCATTAGAGATGTCGTGAGAATAAGAGCATACAAAGAATACATTTTAATGGTGAGCTTTATACTGAGTCGAGACCTGAGAAAAATAATATGTCTAGAAAATATTTTTAATGACATTTAAAATATAAATACTAAAGAATAGTATTATTGGGGTCAACAGTAGGCTGCCTGTCTTGCTTTTGTCGCAATTCGATAAGCTTTTAGAAGAATTAAAATTGAGTCTATGGTTAGTCTTTTGGTTGAGAATATTTTTAGTTATTTGGTTAGTAGTGTATTTAACCTTCTTCCGTAATAAGTGCCAGTGACGTTGTAGGCGAACATATAACGAGTAAGTTGACCTACCAAAGAAAGGCGTTAACGAGTAAGTAAATGCAGAGGAATCGAGAGAGGTGTGCCAGGATTGCTCCAGTTTCTGCCTACCCTTTTGTGTTACGGGCGTAATGATTATCTATTTTATAGACTTGAGCAATAAATTGCGTTTATCACCTCCAAGGGCAATTAACGGCCTGTACGCAAATTACTTTACCCCGGGCACTGATTCACGCGCGTGCCGGCGCGCATCGGTAATGCGTGCATTATACTCCAGCGATGGCTAAGGGATATCCTTTTTGATTTGGACGCATTGTTATGGCGCCGTTTCCTGTTGATTGTTTTTTTTATATTTCATTTTATTATTTGTACAATGGATTGTGTGAAATGACGGATTTGTCGACGTGTTTGTTGAAATATTATTTTTTGGATTGTTTTATATAATGTTTTAACCGTAACCTCACGGAATGAGATGTATGGGATGTGAGCCTAAATTCTATCGTCCTATGCTTATTCCTTCTAGAAAAGTCATTAACAATTGCTATATTTAGAACCGATATATACCAGTATAAACCGGTATACACTTGGACGCTGTAAATAATTAAATTTAGCCAAGCCCATGGCCCAGAGGGGTAGGCAGAGATCGCGGATTACTATTTGCCAATATCCTGGCACACCTCTCGCTTCATGTACAAATACATGTACTCGAAATGCAATTAGGTAGCCTGTACTATTTATGGTATCCTCTATTTATGGTAAACACATCGTGGGTCAACGGCCTACCATTTGTGGGGGCGACAATCTATATGACGGTCTGTGAGAATCTTCGCTAGCAGATATTTTATGTCTAGTTTAAACAGTCTAGTCATAAGAGTAACACTATCAGACTAATGTTTCAAGGATCGGATTGCGAAATATAGGGTCGTGCCGTGAACCATCTTTAAGAAGAAGCGCGCGCAACCTATAGTTTGTAGTTTTTTTGAACAAATAACCTCTATGTCTCTCGTCAGTGCTGGTGTTACGACCACTGACACCCCGGGCAATAATATTGTGGCGCCCACCAAGAAAACCAAAATCGAGTATTAAAAAATCAAGAGATTTGAATCAATGTAAACGTGGATTAATACTTTTATCTTTCCTTTAGCGCTACCCATAGCTAACGATGTGGACGTAGAAAGTTTTGTAGCTCCTCATCTCATGCATATCCCATCCACCGCGCGTACCAGTTTGGCGGGGGAAGCATGCCACCCCCACCGATCGAATGAGGTCGTGGGTTCGAATCCGCCATTCGA
>DWTW01000678.1:0-15072 GCA_018246275.1 Papilio slateri | reverse complement strand
TCCAAGCCGAGGTCCCCTCTCGGGGGCCCTTGAGTACAGTCACTCCATGGAGCGTCCGTCGAAGCGACCTAAGAACTCGGCGGCCTCCCAATCCGGTAATAAAAATAAAAAAAAGCAGCGGAACTGCAGATGCTCTTCTGGCCTTTAGGGAAGAAGTACCTACGCTCATTTTTTAAGAACTCAAAGTCATTGGCTTGGAGATATTGTTGAAAACGGGTCATTTCACAACAGAATTGAGCGGGGCAGTAAGTTACGCGACACCCCACAGCGATAGATTTAGATTTGAATTTGGAGGTCTATGTAAAATGAATGCGAAATGTTTGCTTTGGCTCTCGACCAAGATATTGTTTATGTTATATTGTGAAATACATATTATTTTTTCACAGTATTAACATATTGTAATAAAGATTTATAGTCATTCATTAAAATGCAAATACCATAGACAAAAGAATTCCATCTTGTAATCCTTTTTTTTAATAATCTATGTATAAAGCTTCGTTTCGTTTGTCACTTCGTGTCAAATTCGTGACTTTGTACATGCAATTTACACCATAATTACGGTATTATTTGGAAGTAAATCACGCAAATGGTGCTTTTGACTTCGATTTTCTCAATTAAATGTTAAGTATTAGTAATATATATTGTAATGGCAGAAAACGAAGGTATGTTTTGGGTCAAGTATTTATTTTTACAATGTGCACTGTTTGTACTAAAACGTCCTATTTTCCAGAGAACAACCTCCAGAAACCCGCGAAAACAAGCAAACAGCATAATGTATTACCAATATGGGGTAATGAACAAACTATGAATCTGAATCCTTTAATATTAGCAAACATCCAAGGTTCTAGCTACTTCAAAGGTAGGTAAGCAAACATACTAACGCACAGGAGTTTGGATTCACGTCATGATTACTGATTTACGTTCCGTTTGTTAAAAAAAAGTCGTTAAAGATGTTTTAAGTTGACATTTGTATATTAACACACAATGTTGTCCCCAGTGCATCTGTTCAAGTTGAAGACATATCATGAGGTGGTGGACGAGATCTACTATCAAGTGAAGCATTTAGAACCGTGGGAGCGCGGCAGCCGCAAGACCGCCGGCCAGACGGGAATGTGTGGCGGCGTGAGTATGTCATAGCCTTGCTCTGTTTCTGTTCCTAATTGTTGTCAAATGCCTTTAACGTCCATAGTTTATGTTTGTATTACTTCTAGTTCATAAATTCACTATCTCACGAATAATCTAATTTCTGACTTATATATAACACCAAATGACCTGGTGAACTTTGTTCCACCTTAGAATTAATTTATTTTGTGTTACTTTATCAGCTATATTCGTTTTGTATTAATTGCTAGATGGGTTACACTTGAGTTGATTCCCTTCATTGAAGCACCATGAGACATTTTTCATTTTATTGAAACAGGATGTATAATCATATATACTCTTTGTAGTTTCTGTCATGATCAAAGATAACGATTCACACAAAACAATGAATAAGAAAATGCATTTTCAAGTTTCAATTCTGCTATTTGGGGCCTCCGCCAATCATTTTCTCCACAAAAGTTAATTGTAAAATTGTAGAATAATAAAGTTAAAGACAACAGAATGTAATATTATATTTAACTAGTGGACACAGCAGACATTGTCCTGCATGAATGTTGTCTTGCTTGCGGGTTCAGCTTACATCATAATATTTAAAATAATCTTCTAGAACCCAATGGCAGCGCCATCTATTGGGTTTATTTGTGAATCTAAACCATATTTGAATCCACTAGAACACATACACAAAAATTCATTCAAATCAGTTCAGCTGTTGAGAAGGAGTTCACTGTCAACACACCTACAGAAGAATTATATATATAAAGATATTGTAAACATTGTTACAAATTGAGCATTTATCAGATGGCCAATAATATTAATTAAATATGGTTTATAGTATAGTGTGGAAATAAATTAATTCTTGAGAAATATATGATACTCAAAGTAATTATTCTACACAAAGTCACTGGAAACAGCCAGAACAAAATTGTACAATATTGTATGTGTATATATACTTTCAAGGTGAGGGGTGTTGGCGCTGGTGGTATAGTGTCCACAGCCTTCTGCCTGCTCTACAAGCTGTACACGCTCCGTCTCACACGTAAGCAAGTAAACGGCCTGCTGCAACACACCGACTCACCGTACATCAGAGCACTCGGTAGGTATGGTTCTTGTCAAATTTTTTTTTATGTTTTTGCTTATAACAAAAAATTTGCAAAAGGCAGCATGATTGTAAAAGCTTAAAAACTAAGAATACTAATTTATATATGGAAATATTATTATTATTTTCCATTACTAAATTTAACTGATATCAAATTTTTCACTATGCTTTTTTTATAAGAATTTTTGATATATAAATAGAAATTTAAGGCCTGTAAAGCACTGCCTTCACTAGCAGACACAGACAGACAAATTGAAAGAAATGCTAATTAAAATTATTAAAAAAAATTGTGTTGTATATAATTTTTTGCATTTTAAATCTAATATTCTGTAGTCATTGTGGACTATTGGACAACTGACATCAAGGACACTCAAAACGAGGCAAGTAAGTTGTGTATGTGAAGGAATAAGAGAAAGATTTTAATATTCACAATACTGATGTCCATATAACTGTAATAGATCAAGAAATGGTTGTGTGAATAAAATTGATGAGAAGTCCATTGTGTACAGATATTAATATGAAACGTTATATGATTTAAAACAGGATTTATGTACATTCGCTACACTCAGCCACCAGCGGACCTGTTTGACTGGTACGTGGACTACCTGGACGACGAGGAGGAGATCGATCCGCGCGCGGGTGGTGGCGGCCCCACCACCATCGGTGCTCTGGTGAGGCAAATGCTCATCAAACTGGACTGGTTCAGCACACTCTTCCCAAGAATACCCGTCCCTATACAGAAACAAATTGAACAGAGGTATTATGTTTTTATATTTAATTTGTAACTCATAAACTCTTTGAACCTTTTCACATGGCCAGTTGTTACAGGAACTGAACTGGTGGAAAACAAGTAGATAACTATGAATCACAAATCTTATAAATACTTGTGAATCATTCATTGGGATCTTATTGGTGTATGCTGATACAAATTTTTTGTGACTTTTGAATTCTAATTAAGTTATTGGAAAGTAAATGGTTTCTCTCGGACTACCCAAATGTTGTTTTTACTGTGACGATTCTATCGAAAAAAACATTATTGAAGGCTTCAATAGACATGTTGATAATTTGTTAGTTTAACTGTTTAAAAAAAACAAAAGGCGGATCTCAAGTAGGTACTTGGATCTGAGCAGACCAGCTGTATGGTGGTGGTGGCATTCATAGGTTACGGCTATTTTAACAAACACTTGTTTAATATAGGATCAATGAAAGTCCTCTATGTAGAGCATCTCTCTCTATCTACCAATGCACATAGAGAAGGAAGAAATGGCATCTTATATCATGCCACACTGCCCGGCAATGTCTGTACAGGCTTAAATATTTTGTCATGCTGGGATCCATGCGGAGATCGCCAACAACATCAAGGGGTTGCTGGAGTTTTTCGGGGGGATGAGTTAGCTGAGGTGATCTATGTCTCGCCGACACGCAAAATTCGCACTAGTCGTAGAAGCTCGAAAAAATAGCAAAACAAACTAACTATTTAAAATGATAATTATAAACCATTTCTTTTCCATCTCTTGTGCTGTTCTGACTTCTGATTTACAGATGCTAGTTTTTGAATGACTCATTAATTTCAAGGAAAATAAGGAAAGGTAAAATTCATCAATCCACATGGAATGGGGATTCAAGAGTGGGATCATGTTATGTCTCGACTAAAGTGATCTTACCGTTATAGCATATGTTTAAATAAATATTTAGGTTATTAAATACTTTGTGTTATATATATGTTTTTGAATGCCTCTAATTCTGTAATAAAACCTAGGCTGGGTGAGCACAACAGGCAGTTGTCTGTAACGAAGCCGGCTGCGACGTACAGAGCGGCTAGCGGCGGCGGCGGCGGCGGTGGCGGTGGCGCCGCCGGCGCGGCCTACGGCTCCTCCCGGATGGAGGCCGACCGGCGCGAGCACGACGACAGAGACCGCCGCGATTACGGCGATATAGATCGGTTAGTTTCTCAGTTCATTCTTAGATTTTCGTTGACATACGTATTATTTGTATGTCTGTTGTCTTTGAAGATGTTCTTCTGGTATCAATGTATCAATGGTTGGAACTTTTGCTATTTAGGCCTTTATCTAATGAAAAGAATTGTTAGTCAAACATATAAAAAAATAAATAGTTATTGTGTTGGCTGTCATTGAGATAGTCTCACACAAGGCTGCACAACTCCAGGTGACATTTTTTTAGCAGACAGTGTGCAAACAAGAGGTTCACCCAATATTAAGTGACCTTTACCCATACTCATAGCAACAAGCTATTCATCCCCCCTCCATAATATCTTCCCCTCCTATCCTTTCCTTTTAGAAGAAGATGGGAAGGGGAAGAGAATTAGTATTAGGCCTCCACTCCTCCACTTGACCCTGAGATGACCCATGAGATTCTTAAAGTTAATAAAAAATCTATTTAAAATATACCAATTCTAAAAGTTGAGCAGCCTTGGTCTAACACCATTGTGTCATTCAAAAAAGTCATTCTTTTTTTGAGGATTGAGATACATATTCTCTTTATTCTGTCTCATTGACTTTAATATATACACTGACAGTTTATTAATTGCCATCAATTTTAGTATAAAAATTATGAGTGAAATGTAACTAATATATTATTTGATTTTCAGATACTCAAAGGACAGACCAGCTAAACGGGATGATAGAGACAAAGATCGCGATAGAGGCAGAGGTAGAGAGCGTGAGCGAGAGAAAGATAGAAGGGAAAGAGACAGAGAGCGGGACCGACGCGACAAGCACCGCGATCGCTCTCCCCGCGACCGCCACCGCCAGCGCTCCCGGTCCAGAGACCGCCGCCACAGATAATGCCACGCTAACATCTTTTTTTATGGTTAACGATGTGTAATTGACAAATAAAATTAGCAATAACGTTTAAATTGTATCATTTAAATTATCCTAGAAATGTTTGATAATTTCTATTTAAATTACTTCAAGTTTAGCGAGTTTTAGGAAAAGAGAACATTATAATAATTATTCTCGATCATACTATTTTGGACAAACAAAATTACTCAAAATACTTATCCATTTTTAAAACGACGTATCTATATAAAATTTCATGTTTGTCCATTTAATGATTTATTTTCACTCACAAGTAGACCTGGCCGTGCGTTCGTAGACCTATGCATCAATTTATAGGATCAATTAATAATATGCAATAGAAGTTGCACATTGGTTGACCAAAATTCTTGAAACCTGTCACTGTGCATATATCGCTATTAATATGCATACAGACCGCATAGGATTGTAAAATTTTTATTTCGTATTTTATTCTTTAAACGGTTTTATTTAGATTGCCATGTTTGTTTTACATTCATTTGTTTTTTTTTTAGTCAAATTTAGTAATAGAAATTTTACCCCCTTCCCATTGTCAGATCACTCTGATATTTGGTACACAACTTTTGTTCTGATGACAATACAATATATTAAGTATCATAGATCCAGAGAAAATATGTAAATAGTACTTATAATTATATGAATGTTGAACGTTGATAGAAAATTCGAGCACCTCATGATTTTATTTTTAAGTCTAATCAACGATACCCTAGGTTTCCGAAAAGAGTGATGTGATAACTGGTACCTAGGACTTATATAATTACTCTTTAGATTTTATTACCTTTTAAATAAAACAATTTTACTAAAAAACATTATTTTTTTGTATACAACTTGTAATTAGAAGTGAAAATATGGTATATAATAGAGGTTAGGTAGGTTAGATATTGCTAATTGATCTGTTATTTGAAGACTAAAAATTTCAAGACATTTGTCTAAGTAAAGAAAATTGTGGGAAAACAGTAATGAAAATATGTGAACATACTGTGCAATTGATCATTTAATATCATGTATACTATAGTTACATCATAAATGTAATTTTTGTGTTGCATAACAAAATAGATTGTAGCATTGCAATCATTACAGTTGCTCAAGTGATTGTTACATTAATAATACGCATTTCAGCTTACACCTAACAAAACAATAAATTACTCAAGATCTAAAACAGCTGGTCAAATAATTCTTACGTCATAATCTAAGCAGCTGCGCCTTTAGCATTCTCTTGTTGTTCAAACTTAGGATATCTGCCTTCCACAACCTCCCACGTAATCTTGGCATTTGCTAAATCCCTTACGACAACAGGGACATCTACAAGAGGGAGACGCACTTGTCCCATGCTATCTCTTTCACGTAATGTCACTGAATGTGGTTGTTTTATAGTGTCAAAATCTACAGTAATAGCATATGGAACACCCAATTCATCTGTCCTGGCGTACCTGCGCCCAATAGACCCAGAAGAATCATCTACTTTGTGGGATACATCAACCAATAGTAACTCCTTTGATAGTTCTTTAACAAATGGCTGGAATTCCACATTGCCACTTAAGGGTAACACAGCACATTTCATTGGTGCCACTGCTGGTGGGAGTGAGAAGTAGGTTCTTTGTTCATCACCTTCCCTCATCTTAAAGTTATGCTCCAATATACTATACAGGATTCTGCCAATACCGAAAGATGGTTCAATAACACTTGGTATTATTTCTTCCACATGAAGTGTCTTTTCACTTGTCTTGACACTAACAAGATTTGGGGTTAATTTAAAACTTCCATTTGGAGTATCAAGGTTGTAATGGCCTTCAGTTGCAAGCTTATTTTCTAGTTCTTCCAAGGCCATGGACTCTAAGGCAGCTAAGGCATCGTTGATAATCTTGGCATCCTTCTTAAATTCCTTGCCAATCGCAGCTTTGTTTGGAACAGCTTCAACCATTTTAACTTGTTTCGGAGCTGGTAGTTTCTTCTCAGCTGCAAGTCTTATACCTGTAGCTTTTGTATGTTGAGTAAGATCATAAGCAGATCTGTCAGCACATCCCACACACTCAACCCAGCCATAGCTAGTCAGGCACTCTGCATCCCAACAATCACATGCATAGTGAGCCATCTCATTACCCATATGCTGACGGAATCTAAGTTTCTTGGAATCAATGCCAACTGCCAGCATGTACAAATGGATCCGAGCCATGAAATAGCCTAGAGTTTCATTATTAACAATCTTTTTAGCTACAGCATCCCCAATTGTCATAATTTCTGCTGGTTTGCCTTGTTCTTGATTGTCTGCAGAATATAGCAACATGTTTGTATCTTGTACTGATTCAAACTTTGGATGGTGCTTTGAATCACAGAAGTGTTCAATTTCACACATAGTAAATTCTCTTACTCTGAGAAGGCCAGAGCGAGGAGATATCTCATTTCTGAATGAGTTACCAATCTGGGCAGCTGCAAATGGCAGGCGTCCTTGATTGAATTCCAACAAGCGTTTAAAGTTAACAAAGATACCTTGTGCTGTTTCTGGTCTCAAGAATCCCTTTACTAAACCAGATGGTCCAATTTGGGTGTTAAACATCAAATTAAATTCTATTGGTGGGGTAAGATCATTTCCAGTTATGGGTGACTTCATATTGAACCGTTCCATTAGAGCAGACATTTCATCTGCATTCATTCCGTCAAGCTTAACCAAGATGTCTTCTATTTCAGATTTGAGTTCAGCTTTTGTATTCTTCTCACTTTTTATTTTTTCTAGATGAGCCTTAATAAGGTGGTCTAATCGGAAGCATTCCCCTGACTTCACATCTTTAGTCATGAGATCAGCAAACCTTTCTACATGTCCAGATGCTTTTAATACAGGTTCTGGAGTAAGAATGGAGCAGTCAACTTCCAGCATATTTTCTTGAAGGATGAAATATTTTCTCCACAGTTGAATCATGTTACTTTTAAGAGCACATCCCATTGGGCCGAAGTCAAACTGCCCAGTGATACCACCATAAATTGCAAAAGACTGATCATAAAAGAATCTTCTTTTAATAAGATCTTCCATCTTGGCTCGATCAAATATTTCATCGCTAGGCGCAAGACTTAGTTCCTTGTCTTCTAATATTTTCTTACGGGACTTCAATTCAGCAACAGCTTTTTTGATGTCTAGTTCAGGTGCTTTCTCTTCCTTCAGTTTTCTGACTAGATCGCCTTGACTTTTAACACAGGCCCGTAGTGGAGCTAAAATCTCTTCGATTTTGGGATCAGCCATAATTGTTTCTCGTAAAGGATTACGTATTTTTATTTTTCGGTGAAGTTTATTACCACCCCACTGGCTGGCTGCAAATTTGCACTGTACCTGAACAGATGGTAGGCGCTTACAAAATACACTACATTTAAAGACTAATGATATAACGTTTCTCATTTATTACGCGAGAAACGATATATTTATTGATCACATATGGTATTAAACCGGTGACAAGGCAATCGCGTGTTCAGTGATGAAGTTTATTTCGAAGAAAAGTAAAAATGACATATCTATAAAAATGTCACATTGACGTATACGTGGCTTTTACTTGTGGTGCCATTATTCCAGCAGCTTCCATTCCACATTTAATAACAATTCTACGTTATAACCAAATGTTTAAGGTAAATAAAAAAAATAGTGAGACATTGTGTGACATTAACAGTTATTTAATAAATTATTACTGTGCTAATTTTTCACAGATAATACTTTCCGTCAGACTGGCAATAAATGCTACTATTTCTATCCTTTTCATACATTAAATCACTGCATGCATTATCATAAGATAAAGCGTGATGGGAATAGTTTTAATTATTTGTTTTCTTTTTCAAATATCTCATATTTGACAGCACAAAGAAGGCGGCCATTTTATAGCTTCTTGGAGATTGAGAAACGAGCTGTAGTTAGTTTTCGTACAGCAGAGATTTGTTTGTATTAAATTTTTTAAAATTGTTTTACACAAGCATTTTTACTTACGTACAAAATTGTATACGTATTTAGCTTAAGTTGTATTTATGTACTGAGCAAAGAGAAATGGACGATCCAAATAGGATGATGGCGCACAGCGGTGGATTGATGGGACCGCAGGGCTACGGCCTGGCTGGTGATGGTGCTCCTACGGCAGAAAGC
Organism: Papilio slateri; assembly: GCA_018246275.1. Classification (NCBI taxonomy): domain Eukaryota; kingdom Metazoa; phylum Arthropoda; class Insecta; order Lepidoptera; family Papilionidae; genus Papilio; species Papilio slateri. The sequence goes on along the minus strand of DWTW01000678.1, from coordinate 5,927 downwards.
GAGGCTCGCAAACAGGATATTGGAGAAATTCTACAACAGATTATGAATATTACTGACCAGAGCCTTGATGAAGCTCAAGCAAGAAAACACACATTAAATTGTCATAGAATGAAACCAGCCTTGTTTTCTGTGCTATGTGAAATTAAGGAAAAAACTGGTAACTATTTATTCGAATATTAAATTAAATAAAAACACAATGATGAAGTTCTTTGTTTATTGAATATTTATAGCTTACGTTTGCCTGTTCATTTTATATAATAACTATGCACTAAATGCCAGAAGCCTATGTATTTTTTTTTTATAAAAGATAACTACTCGTAACAATTGTTTCATGTAATTTAAATCATAAAAAAATCAATTTAATTGGGGTACAGTGCTGTCACTTCGTAACACTCAAGAAGAGGAGCCTCCGGATCCCCAACTCATGCGCCTGGACAACATGCTGATAGCGGAGGGTGTGGCAGGCCCCGAGAAAGGCGGAGGTGCAGGTGCAGCAGCATCAGCATCTGCCGCTGCTGGGGAGTGGGGTAATTCACTCTATCCTATTAAAGTTTGATAGTTGGTGTTGCATTTGATAGTGCATGCAATCTATTTTGTTAAAAGAAAATTACTGTTGTTGAAATATTTTCAATTATAAAATGTATTTTGTATCGTAACAAGTGTAAAAATCTTAAATCTGAACTCAATTAAAATCAGTAAATTAGTAAAAGATTATAAAAGCAACTGTTATCTTTACATAAAAAAGTTTTTGATTTTGATTCCTGTAAAAAAGTTGAATCTTGAGCTAGGACATGGCTCCATGCTTTATAGACAGTACATTTATTGTTACGCATGTTTTATTTAATTATAGGATGGTGGGTACTTTATGGCAGATGGTAGGATTAATTAATTAAAATTATAGCAGTAATATGTTTGTATGTTATTATGTAATATTTGTATTTTTTATTTATTTATTTGTATTAATATATGGGTATGTTTGATTTATTTTTACTAGCATGATTATCTTGGATTATTGGTGATTTAGTTTGATCCAAAAGATAGTTAATTGAAAAGTATAAAATATGTATCTGTGTATAATTTTGCGAGCTGGTCTAAATATTTGAGCCATTTGCAAGTGGTCATTTGTTTTTCTAAAAGATAAAATCATACCGTACATGCTTATATGTGATTTGTTTTTAAATGATGGGCCGTGTTGGAGTAGTGGCCTGCATTTCCTTGGTATGGATTTTATAGTTCTAACATTTGTTTATTTAAATAACACTCAGTGAACCACAGTGTGTGTGTATAATTTTATAGTTATTCAAAACTTATATAATAGTTATTTTTTTATTGATAAACAATCTCCGTCTGGTCAGTTGAAGTAAGCCTGACGGTAGGTTATCCCTAATTATTATTGCTTATAATTATATCAGTTTGATATAAATTTAAGTGCTATTATAAATATCACATAAAACAGTGTAAGGTATATGTGATATAAAAAAGAGAGGCTTAAATACATTAACTTATTACTACTCTAGGACATACTATATAAAAAATTGACAAGAAATCGTAAATGTCTGCTATATGTATATCCGGTAGTACTCCTGCTCTGCCCATGCTACATGCCTTGCATCTGGCTAACTAACACATATTGGGATGGAGGTTGCATGTAAATCTTTCTGTCCCCCCCATTTGCTGCAACTTAAGGCACTGTGGCTCAAGCAGATAACGCGATCGAGCACTCGGACTATCGCGCGAAGCTAGCGCAGATCCGCCAGATATACCACCAGGAGCTGGACAAGTACGAGAATGCCTGCAACGAGTTCACCACTCACGTCATGAATCTGCTGCGGGAGCAGAGCCGCACAAGACCAATTACGCCCAAGGTGTGTATTGTTTTATTTAATACTATCAAACCACCCTCGACTTCACTTGGTAGCTTTTGAAATTGGTTCAATAGTTTTTGAGTTTATTTGGTATGAACAATCAAATCTTTTCTCTTTATAATGCCGACTAATATAAGTGCCAATGTGGGTCTGTTTGTCTGTTTATTTCGCTATCACGCGTAAACTACTGAACTGATTATAAAATTTTTCACAAGCATCAACGGTACAGAAAAGAACATAGGACACCTTTTATCCCAAAAAAAACTTCCGAGGGATAGTTAAATATAATCGTTTGCCATAGTAATGTATGCCATGACAGTAACAACAAAGTTGTTATTAAAAGTATTCATAAAATGATCACTTGACCTGTAAAGGCGTTAAAGCGTAACAAATAAATTAACCTATATTTGAATTTACATTTTTTCAAGGTTTAAGATTAGAAAATATTTTAAAATCTATTTAGGGGATTTCCATTTCTACCATCGAACAATGATGTTTTATTACAATGAGATTTGGGTGTCCAGCATTCAATCCACAATTGTGATCAGTCAGTTTATACTGAAATAATAATAAAACACAATTTTAATGTCGGATCTGTTTATTATCAGGAAATTGAGCGAATGGTCCAAATCATACACAAGAAATTCAGCTCTATCCAGATGCAGCTGAAGCAGTCCACTTGTGAAGCCGTCATGATTCTGCGCTCGCGGTATGGGCCTTCATCATTTTTAAATCTTTTATTTTTCACTCTATTATTGTGGTCAGTCAGCCAAATATTTATAGGTTGGTCAATGTCTTATGAAAAACATTAATGTATTAATAACAAAGTAAAAGATTTAATACAATTGTTGTATTTGCATATAATTTTTTGATCACAGTTAAATGTTTTATCACTAAAAAACTCCTTCAGGTTCCTGGATGCTCGTCGCAAGCGGCGCAACTTTAGCAAGCAAGCATCTGAGATCCTCAATGAGTATTTCTACTCACACCTCTCCAATCCGTACCCCAGTGAAGAGGCCAAAGAGGAACTGGCTCGCAAGTGCGGCATCACAGTCTCACAGGTGATTAATCAATTATCATTAATCATGTATTAATTTATTTTCGTTCCAACGTTAATTTACATTGGGTAATTATTTTAAAAATATTTCAGGTGTCTAATTGGTTCGGCAATAAGCGCATTCGCTACAAGAAAAACATCGGCAAAGCTCAGGAGGAGGCCAATCTGTACGCAGCCAAGAAAGCAGCCGGTATTTACTATTTCTCTATGTAATCTACATATACTTAATTTAAGTTGATAACATTATAAAGAGGGAAGATTTTCATTGCTTGTTTGCTCCGGATAAACTAAAAACCACTGAATTGCTTTTAAATATCCTTTCACGTATAGGAAGATCTTCCATCACTGAGTAACCTAGGCCATATTTTATTTGTCTATCTATCTACCCAAGCGAAGCTTGGGCGGTTTGCTAGTATTAGAAAGTACTTGCAAAAATGTAGGAAGTAAATATAATTTTACTTCGAATGGTGCATTATCAAGGAACAAACTCTGGCATCTGTTACAAGTATTAGAGGCATTTGAATGAGATGAGATATTTTATAATGTGCAATCCCCCTTATGTAGAAAATAAGTTATCGTCGTATGTACCGTACATGCCGTCTGTTGAATAGACTAGGGCAGTAAGACACCCGCGCTCTATATTATCGTTTCCGCACACAGACCTGCCTTGGATTGGCGCGTGCAGGCGCGATGCTAACTCCCCTCCGGCCCGACCCACTTCGTATTACAGTAAACAATAATTATTTAGTCCTTATTGAAATATCTTTCACAAATACCCACAAATCAACAATTAAATTTAGATATTACAAAATGTCACATCACATTTCATATCAACACCCAAAAAGGTTAATAATATCTTTTATTTGGGTTTATAATTACATATATACACTTTAAATATTTTAATTCTATTTCCATATGATACTGGCCTGGCCCCAAACAACCCTTAGCAATCAAAAACAATGTATGAGAAACCCTTTTTATATGCTTCCATTTCTCATAGAGTATAGAATAGGTTTAAGCCTATAGAGCGGTAATCTAAATGTAATCAGATTGATGAGGTGACATTTTTTGCAGCAGCGGGTGCATCGCCGTACTCCATGGGCGCGGCGTCGGGCACGGCCACGCCCATGATGTCGCCGGCGCCCACGCAGGACAGCATGGGCTATTCGCTGCCTGCGCCCGGCTACGACGCCCCCCAGCCGGGGTACGACGCCGCCATGGGCTACGACCCCATGCACCAAGATCTGTCGCCTTAAGTCTCTTTGTGGTGGTAGACTAAAGGTTAGAAAATTTTGTTTTTTGTTTAGTGAAGTTAACAATGAAACAGCTTGTTTAGTGGTGAAGAGTTATAGGTGCGTTAACTCGTGTAAACTTCGCCGGAGGCGGGCAGGGGAGATGAGGTAAAGACTTCTGGTATCATGGATAAAAGATTATTACCTTGAGTCTTCTGCAGACAGAAATATCTGCATTTTTAAATACAGAAAATATTGTATTCATTCACACGAAGTGAGCGAAAGAACCCTAACATTAGAGCGAGAGGTGCGATGGATAAAGAACATGTCGTCCATCGCTCGCTTTTACTGCACGACTATTTGTAGCAAACTTCACGTGCATTATTGACAAAAGGACGGACACTTGTTTAGTATATATGGCCATGTCCAGGTTTATTTGTTATATCTATTGCGCTGTATATTGATAATTGCTTACTAGAGTAATGTGTCTGTCCGTTGCAGGGCTCGAGAGTGCGAGTACAATCGCGCAGCTTCCACAGAATTGCCATTTCCTACATAACTTACGATATATAGTTAGTTGATAGGACATAATGTATACTATGATGAACTTTTACCTAGAAACATTTTAGCTCTAATATTTTTGGACGGAACTTAACTTTGCCCTGTATTATCTATTTGACTGGTGCACAGTATTTTATCTTTTATTTTTATATATTATGTCATTTTATTTTACTATGACTTACCTTAAAGGCTGCATTGAGATGTATTTTTTTCCCATCAGATTGTTTGTATAAACCCCCATGCAAATACTTCATCTAACAATCAATTGTGAAAAATTAGTCTTTAATAAATATGAAACATTTAATAGAATTAGGTCCAGATTTTTCAGGTTTATTTGTCAGTCAGGATGCTCATCGCAAGATCGCATCACCGGTTGGAGATAGGGAAAATCATAACCTTCATTAATCTTTACAATGACCTATTATATTAAACACACCACAGTTTAAAAAGACTCGTTGAATAAAAATCATCAAAAATCACTAATTATTTACATTATCGGGAAAAATATAAAGTATTATTGGGTGTCTTTTCAGTGTATACGCAGTCTTAAGTATTACTTCTAAACCGACCAGTGATTTATGCTAAAAAAAGTAACCTATGTTTCGCTGAATTTGTCAGTATTACGGTTACCCGTCATCGGAGAGATCTCTTGTTTCTGCGTTCACTTTAACTATACGGTGGATATATTATACGATAGTTTTAGGCGTATTGTATTAGCAAAGTTTAACTTTAAGTAAATGAGTTGTGTCCTGTCTTTGGGTGATTTCGTGCAGGCATCCGGTCCTCGAGTGCCGTCTGTAACTCACAAGGAATATCGATACCACTCACTTTTCAATTGTTTCAAACGCTTTCTTTGGTCTTTATATGTTAGTATATTTTTATATGTTCATGCTTAAGTCTTTTAGATTTCCAAATAAGATGACTACGATCAGTTTACTTTGATAGACATTTTTTTTAAATATGTTTTATTCAGTACATGTACGATTAAAGGTTAGGTTTGGTACGTCCAAAATTAACAATTATAAAACATTTACTTTTAAGTGCATATCTAAAAGTCTTTTGCGTGATACCATGTGACTTATCTATGTTCACAACAATACTAGAAAGTGTCTGAAACTATTGTGAAGTTGTAGACCGTTGTGATGTACAGGCGCAGAGGGTTTTAGTGCAGGGGGAGGGCGTTTTGTGTACAATTAAATATTTTTATAAGAA
>DWTW01000677.1:0-15073 GCA_018246275.1 Papilio slateri | reverse complement strand
TAAACCATCCTCGAATCCACTTGAACACATACACAAAAATTCATTCAAATCGGTTCAGCCGTTTAGGAGGAATTCACTATCAACACACGTACAGAAGAATTATATATATATATATATAAAGACTATATTGGCTAACATAGACTCAGCACTATATTCATATATGTATACAATTATATTAATCATTTCTTACTAACGACAATCATAAAGATGTATTAGTGAGCAAAAACACGCCAATGCGAAAACAATGTACAACAATGGATACCCATTATACATATGCAACATTTATAAATGATAATCGTAAAGGTTTTTATTCGTTTATTTTAGCAAGATGGCGCTGTAGTATATGGAGTAAAATCGAATGAAGATTGACAAGAATAGACAACAAAATGTAGGAACCGCTAAAAGCTCGAAAGTTTCCATTTAATGATTATGTTATTACTTTTAGAATTGTTTTTAATACGCAATTACATGCAACTTTATCTATAATTTTATCTTCTTCTAAGTTTAATCTCTACTGTAAAGTGACTTTAAATTTATCATTACTAGACGGAGCGTCGATCGTAAAGAATAGATATGCTTTGTCACATTTTCTTATTTAAATTGCTTTTATTTGCATCTGCTCACAGTAGCCATTAGTGTCGATACGAGCGGCATAACGTTTACGAGACGATAAAGTGAGTTATTTATTATCTAAATTACAACAGAGCTGAAATAACACGTCGTATTTGTCAGCCAACAGACAGATAACAGCTCCGAAGGGTTCAATTTTTTTTTCTCAAGAAAAGAGGACAGACGAGTTGAAAAATTAAAAGGAATAATGATTTTTATTTGATCTGTAAGCTAATTTCTATAGACAGTTTATTAATTGGTATTTTCTTTTCGTCAAACTCATTATGTTTGTTTGACAGGACGTGAGTTTGCGTCCTGCAAATATATATGCAAGCATTTTGTACTTGATAATCCGAAAACCGAAAACTTTTTAGTGTCAGGTTAAAAAATGAAATGTTTTTCTTTGTAAGTGTACACAATTGTTTTCGTTTCAATAAAGTTTGTATGATACACTGTTAAAAACTTTTTCTTACTCTTGTTCGCAGATGACAATTTATGATTTATATTATAATCTATTACTATATTCAAGATATTTCAGCATAATGTAATATGTAAAAATTAAAATTACGCCTAACAAAAAGGAATCTTTAATAATGAATACCCCCTTATTATTAAATAAAACCATTATAGCACCAATGTTAGAGTACAATCAATCATTTTCAAATTCCTAACGTCCTTTATAAACTTTCTATGGTTAAACTATCGTGCAGACTGGCATAGCCGCACGTGCAGGTCCTGAAGTCGCAATATTATAAATAGTTGTTTGTAACAACACACAAATGGCAACATTTTTTTAAATCTTTACTAGTTTTATATAGTGTCGATCTTTTTTCTTTTTGTTTTCTTCTGCACTTCCGTTCCACAGAGGAAATTAAATTGAACAGTGCGTAACGTTTTTGCACGAACATTTCGTATTTTTTGTATAATTAAACGTTCCGATTAGGAGATTCCGCTTTTGTATTTTATGGACCCTAACTGTGGTGAAGCAGCCCAAGTCAGTAACAGTATATCAGAAACGTATTTCCTTATCTTCTGTCACGCATCGCATACACATAATCTAAATACAGCAAGATTGAACAAACTCAGGAGAACTAACGGTAACAAAGCCACAAGATTACAACTCAAATGAAATTTAATTGTTAATGCACAGCCCGGTATCAAAGCTCAAGTACGAGGCGACGACGTCAAATAATTAAGCTATCACAGCCACATAGATAACTACGCCGCCGTCGTAGCTTATCTCACCGGCTGAAGGCGAGCGATTCTCATTTGTAATTAGCAGCTTGTTAGCCGATAAAGTCGCCGTCACTGCCGCAGTTAAAGTATACCGAGCGGCAAAAGTTAAAGGGAACTCATAAAATGAAATCAGGTGATAATGTGTCTAATACCCACCTTTGTGGAGACTACCGGGAGTTAATTATCGTGGAGAGAGTTGCAGCGGTCGTAAAAAATTTGTAATCTGCTTTAGATTTATTTTTCGGAGAACCAGTTTTGATATAATAGAGGACAGACGATGAATTGTCTGAACATACGAACTTGTTGAGTATTATCTGTACTAACACTTAACATATTACTTAGGACGACGCTGCTGTCCACCCCAAAGGCTATTATAATGTCGGAGATGAATGGAACACTGTAGGAATATACAGAATTTTTATAGTTTAAAACCTAAGAAACATGCAAAGATCTTAGAAAACTACAGGTTTTGAAGTTTTCCCAAGATGACATTATTTTCAATTTTACAATATTTTTTTATCGTGACCAACCATGTCAGGATTTTTTATAAAAAATGCAGTTTCATCGGTCCTTAATATTTGTTTAAGTGTTCAATATAATTGGACAATTTAAAGTCTCTAAAAATTGCCACCAAAAGATTCCATTGCTTTAATAGGTAGAAAAATATATTGGTCGAGCCAATAAGAGCGCGTTAAACAGATGATATTTGTACTTTCAATTAGAAATCTCTCACGCGTAAAATGGTCGAACGAAGCGGAGAACTGTCTACGTGATATTAACTATCATAGTTGTAACTAACATAACAACGCTGCACTTGTCTATTGAATTGCAAATAGCAACTGTATTCGAGCGTTCTTTTATTTTTATAGGCAAGTGGCGCCAGACTAGTGGAGTACGGTAAAATGCAATGCATACGACAAGTGAATGTGCGAGTAAATTATATGTATTATAACTCTACCTCTGCCTCACAAGCATCTACACAAATTAACCATAGTAATGATTACAGGTGTGCCATTCAGATGCAGTATCAATGCCTTGTGTTTGTTTTTGATTTTTATTCAAATAGAGGGATGAACATTCTACGCCAACTTTGAATACCTTCAGCTTGAGATAATTATAAAGGCTCTCTCAATACACAGAATGCAACATGATGAACTGTATTCTTTTCTTCTTTCTTTCTCTAAAATAAAATAAATCTAAGAAGACACTAGAAGAAACCAACGCTTGGACAAGTGGTGTACAGTTTTACAGTTAGATATTTCTTATACTTGAACAGTAAAATGCATGAAGCAAAATTAAAACAGTTTAAAGCACATTCTTTAGTGTCCAATGTTTGCAATAATTTAAATCGTTATCTGCAAGTAATTAAATTTAGACAATATACTAAAACATATGACCAACGTTATTTGACACAATACACTTTATGTTTTGAACAGTCTGTTTCCTTGAATATATTCGTAGAATATTAACATAGTCAATTACTTTCATCATAGCAACATAATTAGTTATACAAATTGTATCAGGGTAACCACTATTTTTACATATTTTACATATAAACGTTGTAGTTTGGTAATTAATTTATCTTTGTTTAAAGTTTTATTAATATAAATCAACACTTATCAATTCCGAATTGAATAAATTGAGTCGAAAAGTTGATTGCGCAAGTTGTTAGCATATCTGAAAAATTTATATATTTATATTTACATTTATAATTATTCGCGATTGCTTCGTTTGGGAATGTTCTAGTTTATTGGACATTCTTAAAGTATCACGGATAAAGTAATCAACGTAGGAATAAATACACAGCTAACAGATTTTAATTTAGCACAGAAGGTATACGTAGATACTTCTCACATATCTTCCACATGATACATATATGTTAACGCGATTGTCTAGTGCTACGTTTTATTTTGCAAATAACGGAAACGAACTAATTAATTTTAATCCCATTAAATCCGTATTTTTATCATTACTGAATGTTACTAGATGCCTAGAATATTTGAGAAGGCAACCATTTGGGGCATTGTTTTAGGTCGATCAGAGTTTCTATTATAACAATTTATGAATGAGTTACTTACAAACGAAACAGTCGTTCTAAATTTCTAAAGAGTACAGACGTATCCGGTCAATCCTTTAGGGATCTTAAAGAGATACGAGACAACGTTTTTATTGGCAATGCAATTGAAAACTTTGGATCACTCCGGTGTGGATCTAGTGTACTCAACTCAATACGGATACATGTTATGTACATAGATGTAGGAAAAAATTACAAACATCTTCGGCAAACATATACTTCACGGGAATCTGGGCATATTTAAAGTTAGGGGTTGTTTTGGGCGCACCATCATACCAAGGTACTTCAAGGTAGTTCGTGGGATGCAAGCCAACAAAATATTGAGTTGATGAATTTGGAGTTCAGATAAGACAAACATTATTGACACTTTGCAGTTTGAATGTTTCCTAGATTCTCGGAATACGTCCATGGTAAATTCAACAAAACAAATAGAAATGACAATTTCATCGCTTCATAATTTCAGCACATTTGCGAACAACATTAAATTAAAAGTTAACATTAAATTTACATTAAAAAAGTTGACATAAAGAGGTTTTTAACATTTGAGATGCAACGGTAATTACACTGAAAAGGACATTTTTTTGTGAACAATGATTATTTTTAGTGCTTCCCTTACCCAAAAGTGATATAAGTATTCTACTTATATCAGTTTTGTCTCTAGGCCCCCGTCGCCGTCGGAGTGCACACGTCGCCGCGGTACAGACCGCTGTTTTATATATGACCCACATAATTTAAAGAGATAATTTGAGGCCTGTCAAAGCGAATGGCGCAAGACGGTTGTCGTAATACCCGCCGTGTACGAGTGACTTGATGTCAAGACGTAAATTATTAAGTGGGTGGTCGTTTTGTAAGCGATCAGCGGAGAGTGCAGCGGAATGATTATAAATTAATTAATATATTCAATTATTCAAAATATATTAATATATGTTCGCTTGTGCTGAACGAATGGAGATAGCTAACAAGGTATTATTTTATGAGACTAATTAAAATAATTATAATTTATTCTTCCTGCCCATTTCCCACTTTATGTGGGGTCGGCACAGTACGACCGTAGTCTATACTGTAATAGGTTTTGGCTATAGTGTTCTTACGGCCGGCCGCCTGCCTGACGCCAACCCTTCACCATATATATGAAATATTAGTAGATTATCGAAATAATTTACTAATATTTCTACCTACTACTTGTACTTGTAATATAAAATGTAACATCGTCGAAGTAACATCTTTTTTAACGTTTAATTATTTTTGAAGTTATACTTCTTTTGGCGCGTTAGGGGAAAATGATGAGTAAATTTTTACGATGCGCGCGCACACCGTCATGAAAAACCGACACCCTGAAGTTAGCTACAGTCAACATTTTAGTTTTTTAAAACGACATCTATCTGTTACATGTGATATCTACAGTGTTATCATTACTCATTGGATTACTGGTACTTTCAGTTTGTACAAGATGTCGCTATGTGACAGACGGTGCATGTTACGACGACGACGACGACGACGACGACGACGACGTCGACGACGACCGTACCGACCGTACCGACGTAGTTCAGTACCATTTAATTTTGTTGCATCAATGTACATCGAATTCGACATATACGTTGAAATCCTCAAATTTGATTCCATAAATAGTGACGTGAGAGTTGATATTGAACTTGTCTGATAGAACATCGCCTCAGTATTCTACAGTTACAGATTGGTCACGGTTCTAAAGGCCAAAACGATAGATACACAAGTTAAACTTTTTGTATGTTGTTGTTCACAAAATGCGCTAAAAATGTTTTGTGATATTCAAATAAACTTTATTTAACTAGATAATGCGTCATAATAAAACTTTCAATGTATTAAATACATTTTTTCTATTGTTAGTGTCGTTTTTTCTACAAACATAGAATAAGGCGAAAGATAAATTTTTTGAAAAGATTTATATCTTGTTACGCTGAATGCACACGTGTTAGAAGTTATACTTCTGTAACTTCTAATGCGTGTACATAAGTACACACACTTTTTTTGATTAAAAACGTAGCACAGATGTAACCGGAGATGTTGATGATGATGATGTAAGGTACACAGTGTTTCCCTGCATATTTTTATGTTACACGTTTGCCGTTACCAAAGAAGAACGCTGTGCCTACTCACGACTAAACATTTTTGTGTCCTGGAAGAATTTTATTGAAGCACAAATTTCCCTCGTTAGTAAAATTTTGACACTGTTTTTTTTTTAAGAAAACTAAGAATTGGCATTTTACATCAAGAATGCGATCCGAAATGTGTAGATTGGCAGACGGGGCGTTCTGAGGAAGGCTGAGTCACTGCGGTTTTGATACGAGATAGAAGTAAACATCTTATGAATTAGGTCCGTCACAAGTGTTTTATACCGATCGGGTTTGCCAGAGAACAACCGGTCAACGTTACATCTACGAACAGCTTGTCATGTTTGGTGTGTGATGAGGGAGCAAGCCTGACGACAGTCACACGACCGAACGTCGATAAATTAACTATCGTTACTTCGGATGGAAATTTGACTATACCTTGATGCAAACCAAGGCACCATACATGGCGGCCATTACACTTTTTAACCGATCATCGGACATCGTGCCAATTTTTGAGGAGATCGTGAGACAGAGTGGAGTGAACTTGTATAACATGGATAGCAAATATTATAAGGTAATATGAGAAAAAGTTGATTTCCGAAAATATTTTTAAATTTAAAAAAAATAGCGTAAAAGGTGAGATGTACCCTTTGTCAACAAACTTTCCATCTCGATTTGGAACAAACTATAGGCACTAGAGTTTTACAACGCCAACTGCAACTTGACGCGGGAGTGAATGATACTGTCGGAGGTGGAACACGGCGGTGCTAGCGTTAGTTCAACGTATATTTACTTTATAATGACCGACAAAGGATGGTGGACCGCAGGGCGCGCAAGCCTACACATCTTTCACATCTTCTCCGAACTTAATCCTCGATGTGAATTGAACGCATAGTAATGCCAATCTTAAATAATCTAAAGCGATATGCGACTTTGAATTAGTGATTCGTGTAATGGGCAACAACTGCCTAAACGCAAATAGTTGTCCTATTTGTAGAAGTCGCTTGTAGTGTGTACGAGACGTCTAGAACTTTAGTTTATATATAAATTTGAAAATAAGAATCGCACGGGCATGGCATGGGCCGCTTCCGAGATGGCCGAAATAGATTTATACAAGAATTGCTCGCTTACAAGACAAACTACGACACTTCTAATGATTAAATCATTTTCTATTTAATTTTTAAATTCATTTATTTATTCTAAATAGGGTAATTCTTGCAGTGACGTACTATTTAACCTAATTGTACAAGTTTCTAAACTTAACAAGAATAGACAGATAGTACTTTTCGTACAAGTCACTTAGATATTGGTTTGACATCCTCAACATCGAGTATAATAATATCTAAAATAATGTTGTTAAACGTAAATTAACAACCAAATTAAATATTTACGTCATTCATTTAAGGTTACAGTTACAGTTACTTTATTGTTGCATGTGCTATGCCGCAACTTTAATATTGTGTCTTGCTAATCGACTAGAATAAATTCATAATAATTAAAACGGGAACTGTTGTCGCCGCGAACTCTTGAAACCATCAAGATGATATCGATGTGAGTGTAACGGGCACTGCCCATTCAGATCTGTCTTGATGGGGAATCGATCTTTAGCGTACCGGTGTTGTAACTTTATGCGAGCTCACGTCCGCCAGCCGGGCCACCGGCACGGGGCAGTCCGGGGGCAGTCCGGCGGCAGTCCGGCGGCGTTCTGCGCTCATTCCGCTACGATATTCTATATTTCGACCTTGCGCGTCGTCCATTGTTTATCTCGAGACTGACAAGTGACGCATTTTGTTGCACAATTTTATAAGCTTGTGACACATAATTACGAGTAGATAAATTGTTCTGCAACTAATTACTTTGTGTCGTGTGTACTTATGGAAACAACTGCAGGTAATCGCGATAAGTTCAGGTAAAGATTTTATTTACGACCGCATTTCGTTTAACTATTAATTTTTTTCGTTAAATTTAACTAAAGACACTAAAGACTACATACACCCGGGGCGCGGCGCTAACCGTGTGAGTGCTCGCCCCCCGCCACAACTTGAGCCGTGTCATTTTAGGAGCTAGAGTTACGTTAACGGAGCCGCGGAAACAATGCGGGTAGTGTGCCGTCGGGTGCAAAGTGCCAGGGGCCATGGCCGAGCGAGCGCGTGCGGGCGCGGCCACCTCGGTCGGGTCCGATTTCTTCTGAGGCAGGAAAACAAAGCGCGCCAACCTTCCGTGGTAATTAGCCACGATGAGCGCACCGCGGCCGCTACGGACCGACGATCTAATCGCGAGCAAGGACACCATGTTAATTTGTGGGCTAATCGAATCGTAGGTAATTTTGCATCGAAAAGGTAGAGAGAAAAAACTTTAAAATGCAGACGTTAAGGTCACGACACGTGTTGCCGGTTTCAAATTTTCTTTTAATTCAAATTTCAAAAGTTGTAGCAGTTAAATGCAGCAACACAACAGAGTTAACACAGATGATTGTTATTGTGTATATGTATGTGTATTGTTATAACACACAATTATTGAGGTGCAGTGGGAACGCGACGCGGTGTTGGCAGCCGGTGGCGACGGGCGACAGCAGCGTGCACGGCCGGGGCGGTGGTGCACGCGCCGCCACGATCTAAATCCAGCCTGGCAGCCCTGTGCTCCCAGCGCCCGCAACGCCGGGTTTGCCTCCACCTGCCGTGATGCGGCCGCAGACCGCCCTTTGTTGGACAGGTGTCATTCAGATATATACAACAAAAACTTCAGTGACGGACGAGTGAGACTCTCGACTGTCAGTGAAATAATACTAGCTACCGTAAGTGTGCATTCCTCCCGCGACGTAATAGACTGCGGCCGCCCGACGCCGCCGCCTTCGCTGCTGCTCCTAGTTGTTAGTATTTTAACTTACGATTGTCAGTGGGTTAGTGCGCGACCGCGGGACGTGCGGCGGAACGTACGCGAGCGGACAAGCCGGGTTAGTGGTACGACAAGTCGCGACGAGCCAAGGCTGCGCGCGATGCCCCGGCCGCAAGGCGCGTGCGTCAAGCCCCGCACCGGTATCGATCCTCGCCCGCTACCACCACCACCACCACCACTCACCTTCCGGGTGCAGTCTTTGAGGGTCGAACCAAGCATCTGCAAGAGAAGGCTGCGGGTTAGCTGGTTAGTCGCGATAAGAAGCTAAGCGGCCGAGCGAAGTCGATGCGACACTCACGAGGATCGAGGACGCTGCACAGAGAGGGCCCGGACTCCGGCATGGTGACACTTTACGTAATAATACACGGCACAGTTTAAGGCGGCGAACGAGCGAGCGCCGCGCCCGACTGTCGCGTCGATACTGGGCCCAGACGCAGCCCCGCGCCCCGCTCCCCGCTCCGCGCATGCGCTTCTGCCCTCCGTCCTCTCCTCCCACGACGTCTCGGCCTCCCCCGCCCCGTGACGATGTAACCCCACCAAGGATACAGCCGGCATTCAAAGCAGACATCTCTATGATAAGTTAATAGTAAAATGGCAATGAAGCTGTTAGTAGGGAGAGCTTTAATCTTTTCCAACACCGAAATAAAAACAAATCTCTCGATAACATGTACAGACTTACGGTGGGCACGCGTAGATAAATAGGTTCCAAGCGGTCGGCGTGCGATTGCCGCTCGGTGGGCGGTCGCGCGGGGCTGGTGCGCATTGGCATGCTTTATGTAACGCCGCGGCGAGGCGACAGCATGAGTCAGCCGAGCGCCTCTAAAGGCTCGCAGGCACATGGGCGTGAGGCTCGCCGGCGGGACCGATGCCGGTGACTCAGCGCGACAGGCTCGCACCGGTGCAGGCGGCCTCGTCAGCCCAATGGCGTATTCACGGCCCGCCAAGGATTTATTACTGACAAAAAACTTCATGCCATGTTTATTGACATCATGCCTATACAACCAGCCCGCCACAGTCGATCTTAACGTAGCGTAATGCAACATCCATACCGGCACGTAAGTGTGCACTGGAACGAAATTTTAGGTGGTTTAGAGAACTTTTACCACGACGAAAATAAATTTTATAGGCCTTGAAATTTGTTAATGTGATGGCTGTACAAGTATCAGTACCGCTCCGGTAAGTACCCGCGCTGCAACCTTGAAATTGATGAAAGTTTTAATATTACAACAGTTGTGACGAGAAAACTACTAAAACAGACATATCGACGCGTCCCACATAGCTTCGACACAATATTCATATTTACCGCGACTAGGGAACTCACACTATGGATGAATATGACCCTAGGCATCACACAACACGTACAATTTATAAGTACCCACAATACATATATGTAAAAGATTGCTAATAATTGTCCAATGACCGTCTAAAAGGTTTATACATCCAATATAAGGAGGTATAGATTACAAAGTATCTTTGAAAAAATCCATTCCACGGCCCTTCGTGATTCCTCTAAGAACGAAAATACAGATCCTTAGACTAAGAATTCAGCAGAAAAGTTGAACCTAAAACGCCCGGGGCACAAAAAATCGCAGCGTCGGGTTGCAACGAGCCATGACACCGGCCACGTCATCCACAAAATGCTGAAGCCACCATCGGCAAACTAGTACAGGCAGAGGTATAGCGTAGCGAGTCGTGCGCTTTGCACTAGAACTTTGTGCGCGGCGGCGTGACGACAAACAGAAATAGCGCCGGCGGCAGCGCGCGCTACCCTCGCGGCTACAGGGGGTGCCGCGGGGATCCCCGTGAGTCAGTCGCGCACCCTCGCCTGTCTACGGGTACTTCGTTACGAAACGCTGTCAAATTACTAAAGAATTACGACACGCGCCGCTGTCGGGAACGTGATGTCATCCAGATACAAATATTGCGCACATCGCGCCGTGCGCGTGCTGTGACTCATTATAGTTCGCACTTTGATAATTACGAATTCTTAATTCAGAAAGAATGTAAAATAGACGTGATGAGATTTTATAAAAACTGAAATATCAAATTAAAATCTGAAAGAGGACTCATCTCTCTCGAGCTTTGAACGAGTAAAGAAAATCAATTTTTAATGGACAATTAAAAAAACTGTTTTGGATGCAAGTTTCCGGAGAAAAGTCTATAAGTCTCCTTTTTTTGTCTAGAATAGTAATAGTAGATGATTTTCATATTGGCTTTTTACGCTAAGTTTAACCGCAGAGACCTGTAGGTTCTGCAACTAACGCAGGTTAAATACAAACCGTACTAGAAGTAAAAGCTAAAGTACAGATCAGCTTTCGTGAGATATAATAATTGCGTTCATATAAAACTTTCCCGCCCCGCATTCGACTGACGTGTGCCGTATAAGGCGGTGTACTTGCTCTCGCACTTGACAATTTCACCCGACTGCTGTCTCGGGCGGCGCGCCGGGGCGATCGATGCCGCCCCCGCTCCCCGCCTCGTCTCAATATTTTCCGGAAAATCCGCGAACGAAAAATCGAAGTCGGAGCCGGGTCCGGGCGGCCGACGTCGATGCGTGTGTTACACAGCACCGCGCGCCGCTGCGCCAACGATTGTCCATGACGCAATATCAATATTTAGACTTTTCACATGCTCCTTGTAACAAGTGAAAAGTTTAATTATTATGTTTGTCGATAATTCACGGCCACGCCGCGCCCCGATACTGTAATAGTTTCTTCGACGTCATAATTACTTTTGACATTTCTTTCATAAATGAAAACTGACAATAGAAACAAAACGATAGCTCCATTTAAACCTTTGCGAGATATATTCACCCGTCGCCGGTCCGCGAGGCCGCGGCGGGGACGTGCGGGCCCCACGCGAGATGTCCGTCGCATCTAACTCCTAGCAACCGTCGATCTAAATAACAACAATGTCAATTATATGTACATATTTGATCCACAGTTTTACAGATAGCCATCGCAATAACTAGCACCAAATCTATCTCTACTAATATATAAATTTGTAAAGTGGAGTCTGTCTGTAATTACAGTTCTTTTATGTAAAATGTTTATTTTATGGCTCACTAACATCAATTCTAATATTTCAAAAATTTTGTCTATCGGTGCGTCACGATTTAACTTTAGAACGGCTCGACCGATTTTAATGAAAATTGGTACATAGCAAGACCATGTGATTGGGCAAATAATGATATAAAATGTCAAGACGCCTAATAGTAAAATAAATGATACCGAGGGATAGGAATACATAAAAGCGTCATTTCCAATATCAGTTGCCATGGTAATGTTATAAGTTATTTTTTGTCAACAAATTTTTGACACGTGTTAATCGATAAAAATTTCAAGAAAATAAGAAAAAACGTGAGCCGCGAACATCTATTCATACTATAATTCTGAAAAAACTTGCCGACCAGCGCTTCGGCTGTGGAGACGAATGATTACTTCAAGTATCCTATTACTTTTGCACGATTTTATATTCTAGTGGGTTTCGGTTATAACTACGATGTAGGGACCAATAAAATTCCGTCGCTATAACCGGAAGACGTATATCCATAGGTAGAAAGAAAATAGTAACTGATTTTTAAATTTAACTGAACCTACCTACGATTTATTAAAAAACGTATCACATGTACTGACAATTTGTAGTGTAAGCTTAATGATTCTATGAAGGAACCTTCGTGTGTTTGTTTGACTCGGCCGTTATATATGCAAGGGAGTGCTAGGAACTTGTTACAGATAGTTCATTAAAACCTGTCGCCATACCCAAAACTGTCGTTATATCCAAAGTCCCTATAACCATATCGGTCCTCTAAAAGTATACTTTGAATTCAAGAGGCGGGTTTTACGTCGCTGTAAGCGAAAAGTCGTCACCACCGAGGTCGGTGTAAGACAAGTCCACTGTAATTTTCATTAAAGTAAACGTAAACAAAATTTTTAATTCTTGCGAGATATATTTTTCCATCAAATAAACAACTATAGTATTAAAGGTTAAACTATGAAATTGCCGTTTTGTACTGAAAAATTCAAACAACCTTTTTTCTAAGGTAAAATATATTCAAAGTATATAACCGGCATTATACATTTCTGCCGTCTCACAGGAAGGTCATTAATGCCTCTGCGGTAGATCTCTAGAGACCTGGACTTTTGTATTGATAGGAAGAAAATTTTCTATAATTTAAAAATTTGTCCAAATTGCAGAAAAAATGGTAGTCGGTTAACGCAAGGCCCCGGCGACTATGGAGAATGTCTGTGTGTAAGGGTTTCTAACTGTAGGTCCTGTTAAAACGGTTTCTGGAGCAATATGAGCTCAATTATCATGGCGTTCAATTCATCGTGGTTCACACAAGTTTCCACTACAAAAGCAACTAAAGAAAAAACGCACGGTGCGTTCATTGGCAGCATCCCTCTCCAAACACAGCACTGACATCGCGAGCTATTTCTGCTGCGTCACTACCACGCCGGAACTAGTATTCAAAATTTACTCTATCTTTCTATGTATCCTTTACTTTTAAAGCCGAATGAAAAAACAATTGAAAATTCAAATAATCGTATGTTGTACATTTTTCCTATTTATAATGTTCTAGTTGTCTTATGAAAAAAAGTTTCATCCTGGAGTCTCACACCAAGCAGATTTCATTTTAATTCAAAGTAGCCAGTACGATAAAACTGCAATTTCATATATAAACCCCTATTATTAGAATGGAATTAAGAAACATTTACAAAGTGGCCAGAGTGTCGAGAATATTGTTATCGCCGAGCCGAGCATGCCTAAACAAAGTTACTCACAGAGCGACGCGATTCGAAATTATATTAGAACATGCTTATTTCAGGCAGATGAAACCACTTTTTTTTTGCTAAAACATGTTTTTTGAGGCATGTGTATGTAAATCTGTCAACTTCTCTCACGGTGCACACGCCGCAGTGCAGCGAGCACGGCGCCTGCCCCCAGTCCCCAGACAAATGTTTGCAGTTGTGACATCCTATGAGTTACGATCGATAAAATATATTCACGTCGGGGGTTAGGAGGGTTCAATTGACTTACATCGTTCTCTGACCACTTGAGGTTAATAAGACGTTAAAGATATAGCCTTCGAGGCCGACAGTCGTAACTCTATAGCGTCAAAAACATCGAGCGGCGGAGCCTGTGGACAATAGGTAGACATCGGCTGGCAGAGGTCGCGACGGACGAGCGGATTCGTTCCATGGTAAAAATATACTACTACAAAGTTTTATATTTGAATGCAGCGGAGGCATACGGGAGGCGAGCGCAGCGTCGGCGGACTCCGGCCATCACATGCAGGGACGAATCTAACTATATTTACGTCATTCGACAACGCATTAATTATAGGAGTATGAGCTCACAATGCCCGAGTCGTGCTCCTAAGCGCCGCTCCGCTCTATCGTAAACTGAACGCAGTACGGCGCGATAGGCAATGTGCGACGCCGAGAGGCGGCGCACTCTGCCGGTACTCACTTGTGACCGCGTCGTATTCCCCCGGGCCCATGGTCGCGCGCGGCAGGTCACAGGCACCACAACCAGCGCTAGGCGGCCGGAGCGCGGCGCAGCGTCAGCTCGCGGCAGACGAGTCGCCACTAGTGAGTCGTGACCGCGTACCACACCGGCGGCTAAAATTAGCCGCCGTCGCCGCCACCGCGCCGCCCCACGCCTCGCACACCCTCACTTTTCTCTTTAACGAATTTCGACAAAACATTCAGACGAACCCCGGGTGGGTGAACTGAAGATTCAAATAATACAAAAATAATTCAGCACTGCAAGATTTTGCAATGCCTCATCCGACGGCACTTTATGGTCGTTGGAAAATAACGAGTCATGCGTTATCGGTGAGAGCGAGAGAGAATAGAGAGAGGATAGCTTGTCGCATCTGCACGACTGATAAGACCGGCTTCGCCGAGATAAAACTGAAATATGAAAGTTGAAAGTGCAACGTTAAACATTTATTTAAAAAAAAATATTCGTTTAACGAAGGCGCAATCGGAAGTGCAAAGCTTAAAATAATAAACTTAACCAGAGATGGGTGTTAAAGAACCCAGGTTCCAGTGCGGCGAGTTCTTTGTTGAGGGACGTGGTGCTGTCCGCGCGGTGAGAGGCTCGCGCCGCCGCCGCCGGTCAACGCTCTTGCCGCTCCGCCACCTCTGCAGCCCCTGTCTGC